>BMAU01005273.1:0-59743 GCA_019973935.1 Trichonephila clavipes
GCGGATTATGTGTTAAAAAAGTTTCAAATTTCGTTGTGCGGATTATACGCCGCCGCGGATTATCTGAGAAAAAACATTCTCCATCAGAAAGTTAACAAAGTTTTGAAAGAAATGCTGTTTATGTTTTATAAAATAAATAATAGATGGCGCTTTTTCACGACTCGGCTGACGTATTACGGCCATAATTAGTGTTTGTCCAATTACTTTCATTAACGAATTCGGTTCCTCGGAAGAAATAGCAGTTACAAGTCGCTGGCGTCATTTACAACTTTGTCTTGACTAGAGGTGTTGCATCCTTTGAAAGTTTTTATCATGATGGGCGTAGTAGCTATACTGCAGACTTCAAATTAAACGCTGTAGAGAAGTCGGAATCGAGAAGCTGCAAGATTTTTCAACGTGTTGACGAATCGAATATTCGTTTGTGGAGAAGGAACAAAACTTCGAAATTGTGATAGACGTAAAAGGGCCGATCGTCGTGGAAACCCTCACTGGCCAGGAATTAGAGGCAGAAATAAATAAATGGATTTTAAAAGAAAGGGACGATGGGAAAGCTGTCTCGACAGTTAGCATCAGAATGAAAGCCCGAGTTATTGCACGCGAAATGGTCGTTCAACGGTCGGACAGAAATTACCTGATGACTGGGAAAACAATTGGACGACTTTTGACATTTTGCAAACAAATTATTGTTGAAAATAATTTTACAGAGGATTTGATATTATATATATATATATATATATATATATATATATAAATATGGACGAAGTTCCATTATCATTTGATATTCCACCAACCAGACCGTCGACATTCAGGAGCAAGATTATTCGCCGCCAAAACTGCCGCCGGATTATACGCCGCTTTGCATTATACGATGTTTTTACTCGAAAAAAGGGCTCTGCGGATAATACGCCGCTGCGGATTATATACAGGAAAATACGTTATATAGAATTACTTCTCTTTAAGTTCATAAGGAGTGTCATTTGTTTTAAATAAACAGTATTTCGATATTTCTAGAAGTTAAAATTTTTTTCTATTCTCATCTCTTTTGTTTTTAAAGCTCTTGAACCCTTAAATTTCAATTTAATTTTTTATGCTGAAAGTGGGCGTTATACGCCGTATTTTACGGTATGTAAGATTTTCTGTTATTTTGTTGTTAAAAACTGTTTGTGGCATCATTGCTTAATGTTCTTTCTGACAATCTGTTCTTCATGTAGTTTTTAGCTAATTGTACATATGCATTGTATACCTTTTTTACATATCAATACATTGCTATAATATTTTCTGTCATTGAAAATAAAGATTTTTGCTATTCTTCCTTCATCAGCGAAGTCAATGTTTTCATCTTTGTAGAAAAATATTGCTTGAAGTATAACAGAGAAAATGACACTTAATTCAAACTAATTGCTATCAACAAATTGGTAATATTGTGAACCATGTTTTTTTGTATGTCACTATTTATGGCCTTATGATCTCTATGACCAATAAGATCTCATCTTTGTTTTAAATGAAAAAAAAATCAGAGTTTTTTTTTAACAAAAAGCTATTTGCTGATCTAGGACACAACTATGATATATTTGCTGACCATGAAACAATATTTCTCATATTTTCTTCTGGATTTCTTTAAGTTCAATGTTGACCTGTTTTTTTTTGTCTCGACTTAACTTTGCTTCTGACAATCTTGCAATATATAAATGAATCATTTGTGATCAAAAAAGTGTTAGCTGAAAAATTACACCTTGAAAAGATTTTCTCATATCTCCTTTTGGATTTCTTTAAAATTCAGTGTTGATGTGATTTTACATCTGATGGTTTAATGTTACTTCTGATAATTTTATCCACATGTAGTTTTTGGGGATCATATACATATTTTATATATTATCATACTGCCCATATAATATATATATATTTCAGTTATCACTATAGTTATTTATGATTGTATGTACTCATTTGTTTGTGCTCTTTGTAATAGAATTACAATTGCTAATAGAAATATTGCGAAAAGGTATTGTTTGAATAATTAATTTTTTAGCAACATGTTTTATTGTTTGTATCATTCAGTACTGTTGTTGATTTTAGATTATTTCAACAGGAACCTATTTTAGATAGATTTTTTATTTTAGTTCATTCTAACTTAATTTTTTTAGTATTGAATTATAACTAATACTTTATATTAGATATGTTACAGAGATGTTAGATAGTATTACACCATTCCTCATGTAATACTAATTTAATTTTTTCCTGTGTTG
Organism: Trichonephila clavipes; assembly: GCA_019973935.1. Classification (NCBI taxonomy): domain Eukaryota; kingdom Metazoa; phylum Arthropoda; class Arachnida; order Araneae; family Nephilidae; genus Trichonephila; species Trichonephila clavipes. The sequence continues at coordinate 2,244 of BMAU01005273.1, forward strand.
ATGGCTTCCTAATATTTCTTATTTATGATATTTTGTGTTAGTGTTTATTATCATTAATTTTTTCTTTCGGTTTATCTATTTCAAGTTATATCACCCATACTTCAATAGCAGAAACTTACTACTGCTATTACTTTTCTGATATAATTTTTATTTCTTTTTACATTCATTCATTTCTGTTTACTTTATAGCTTGCTAATTTTCTCACTTACATTGAAATATTTGCTTTTGTTAAATTATTGTTTAATTTGAGACCAAATATAGAAAAAAATGTTTTATAATTAATATGATAAAAGAAATATATATCTTATATATTGATTAATTATTTTACACAATCTTTTTTAATATTAAATAAGTCTTTATCAATAAACAAGATTTTTCTTTTACAGTCATTTTTTAATATAACAATATGTCACAACTAATTGCTCAATGAACATTTTTTTAATCAGTTTTTTTATTTCAAAAACCTTAAAAGGAAATTATTGTTATATAACGATTGATTGAGTAAATGAAAATACCAAACCCCTTTTATTTTTTTTAAGCTCTAAGAAAATAATTATTGTCAAAATAATGAACAAATTAATTTCGTATAATATACTTTTTTTTCGTCAGATACATGTTTAAATGATTTACTAAACACAGTGGAATGAAAAACTACAAAATTTTAATAAAATACTAAAATATTTTTATCAGACAGTATTCTTTTGTTTTTGAATGTTTTTTTAGTGAATTTAAACTAGGAATATAGGGTTTTCACCCTATATATATATATATATATGTATAATGTTTTTTTATGCTTACATATGTTTAATCAAACATTCAAACGATCAGAAAAAAAAATCGTTTCAATAGCAATCTATAAGACTTTATAATTCTTCATTTATAAATAATGGGGAGGGGGAATAGTTCTACACTCAAAAAAGCCACTGTAATGCCGGGCTCTAGAGAGATGAAAGAAACGTGTCTGACAATGGAAAGCTGTGGAAAAAATTTCGAAAAAGGGAATTGTAATGACGTTAATATAGAAATCATGCACACACACACAAGAGGAAGTGCTAACAGCTAGAGGAGAAGGGGAATTTCCATGACAATATGTTATACATTCAAAAATGTTCTTGCAACCCAGGGGGTAACTGAAGAGGAAAGTTACAAAAATTTCGAAAAAGGGAATTTTAATGACATCATTATAGCAATCACTCGCATCGTACGCGCATACACCCGCTCAAAAGTGCTGGCGTAATGAAGGAAAGAGGAAATTAAGTTACACACTCGGTTAAAGCCCAGGCTTAAGCGGAGGGGAAAGAAACAAACAAGTCAAAGTAGTTTCGAAAAAGAATAATGGAAGTGCTGATTTTGTGAAGGGAAGGGAAAATTTATATAAAAGTAGAGAAAGCCCGTGCAATGCCGGGTCATGCAGCTAGTATATAATAAGGATTACCCAGTACATATTAATTGGAAGTTTTTAAGTAGACTGCTGATTATTTTTCATAAAAGAATAGACAAATTATTTATGGACTTTTTTTTAGAATACATATAGATAGATGTCCGTTTTATATGTTTTCTAATCTAATGAACTAATGAATCATTTTTAAAATTTTTTTAGATAAAGCTGGTTGGATATCTGTGTTGGAAATATCAAAAAATAAACTTGTAAAACATTTTAAGGCAAATGCCAGTGGAATAAAACAACTTTCCTATAACAAAAGGGGGAATGCCATAGCTGCTATATTCGTGGATGCATCACCGTGCATTTTTTACCCTGATTCCAAAAGAGAAAAAGTAATTTTTTTAAAGTAAGTAGATGAATCTTTTATATTTATTAATTGAATTTGATTTCAGATGTTTTCGTTTTGGAAGAATGGGTCATCTTGAAATGCTATTATTAATAAAATTATTTATAAGATACATACTTTTTATATTTGATATATTAGTACATGGTATTTTTGAAAATGAGGAAAATATCCTAATCTACTGTGTGGAATGAAACAAAACTATGGTTCTAACAATAAAATATTAATATCCTGCGTTACTATACTTTAAAAAAAAAATGTTAACTTCAATAATGCTGCTTTTATAATCAGTGACAAAAAATATGGTGTCCATATAAGAATATTTTAAAGTTTATCTTATATGTATTCATAATAATAAACAGATTTTTATCTTGTTTACCGAAATTTTTCAGGAATTATTCATTTTGAGATTACACGCTTTCTGAATCTTACTCTGGGTGATCTATAAATATAAATTTTGCCATATCAGTTTAATAAAACTCCTGGACAACTGGTTGGCTTATATCATTGAAAAACCCTATTCAAAATTCTTATATTATTCTAACCCTTTCATTGTTAAGAAAAAATTATTACTACAGTAAACAAAAGTGTAAAAGCAAAACTGGGTTGCTTTAAGTAAGTATGATTGAAATGATTGAAGATATTACTGATGTACAAGTATTGTTTATTTCTGAATCTCCTAAATGTTTTGGCTGCAGTTTTGTACCATAATGTTTAATATATATGGATCGATTCTTGAGGTAATTTCATTCAGTTTCAAGTAGAAACTTGTATTTGTGTTGCATGATTAATAAAATATAAGCATACGCAATTACTTCTAAATAACTCGTAGTAGTTATCAGAAATGTAGGATGGTTAATTGACCATTTTATTTTTCGCATATTAGATGGTGACATTTTTCATTGAAAACAAAGTAAAATTATTATTTTCTACACTTTTTTTAAACTTCCGTAGAAACTTTTTGGATAAAATTGTAGAAAAATTCATTTTCTTTATGCATATTTGCCCTATATTAATTGCATATTAGCTTTGCTTTTATTAACATCAAATATTATAATGCTTCAAAATCTTTCTATGCTTTTAATGTTATAATTGTGTAATTTATATTTTTAAACTATATAAAAAAAGCTATTGTTTATGCTTGAAACTGATTATAAATGTATTTACCTCTTTACCATTCAGATGTTCTACTGAAACTGCTACAAGGTATGCTCATTTCATCAAGGGCAATGAGCTTCTCTTAATTGAAAATTTAAAGTGTATGGAGAGAATGATAACCTTTTTTTAAAAGTATGTAAAATTGTCTTGTAAAAAATTCATTTATAAATGTATTCTTTGTAACCAATTGCGGCAAAACTATTCAAACCATGTTAAATGTAAGAATAAATTTGAACTTGTTTTTAACTTTAACTTTTTGTTTTATTTAAATGTGATACATTTTAGCCTTCTATACATATCTAGTATTGTTCGTATGTAAATTCAACCAGCACACAACAAAGACGAACCACGTTAATTTAAAAGTTTTTTAATTTTTTCAAAGCAATGAACATAAGAAAAGCAAATAAGTGATTGATAAAAGTTTTGAATATTAGGAAATTTGGTTGTAAACTATGAGAAAGTATTAGTATTTTTAGCTCCTTGCTATAAATGTACAACATTCCCCTAGGGTGTTCAGTCTTTCTGACACAATTAACATCCAGCTGATCGCACTTGGTGATCAGAAATGTGCATGCACACTAATAAATATTTCCTTTTAAAGGCTATTATATCACATTTGTATGGAACCAGTTTAGATGTTCTATCCAGCGCTTGCTGCAGATTTTAAAATGGCAATATAGAAATTTTCAATTTCAATATTTTGAATTAATTTAAAGGGGGCTTCAATTTTTGTGCATGAAAATTTTTTTACTGAAATTTGAATATTTCTTATATGTTGAAAAATGTCTTGGAATAATAAAGAGTATTGAAAGACCATAACTAAAGTGTTTACTTTCCAAACTATATTGGAACTAGAAGCATGGGAGTGCAACCATATGCTTTCTTTGAAGTACAAACAAAACTACGTTCTAACAAAGACTTGATTCAATGCCAAGATAGGACAGCGTCATCTGGAGACATTACATCTGAACTAAACTACAATTTGTAGACATTACATCCCACCCGGTGATGAAACAACAGTTTCAGAAAATGACTTACAATAACTTTTTAAAGTATTATAAAAATCCTATATACTACTACAATTATTCTAAATACAACTACAAGAATATACAAAAATGCTTTCAAAATACATAATAAAGTAACATACTCTTATTTGCAAATATTATTACACAAGAAAAAATCATAATAGTAATGAAAAAAAAAATAACTGCCAATTTCTTAATACAATTCATGTGAACTTGAAGTAATTAGAACATACTACATAACATATATACAATAGATTTGTAAAGGACAGTTTTTGTGGATATTTTCCCTCACTAGATGACTGCACCTGTCAGCTGTTTCCGAATCAGCGAAACAGGGGGTATGGTGCGAGATAGTCCGAATTATTTCTATTCTAATAAATGTTAAACTTATTTTATATAAATGCACTTAATTACTGTTAATTTTTAAAATGATCCTCATAATTTATATTTCAGTTTTATATTTTTACTTTTGTACCGCTATCGATTATACATATGTTTAACTGTAACAAAACTGTATTTTTTGTGAAACGCGGCATTTTTGTACAAGATTGTAGGAAAATCTAGACGGTTGACTTTGGAGTGTGCTAAAAATATTGGATAGTTTTAACTTTTCAAGTGGGTTCGAGCGGGTGAGATCGTTTTGAATTTTTATTTTGTATTGAAAATTAGTTCATTTAACTTTTATTCTATCTTCGGATAAGAGTTTTTAATTTAAGTATTTACACAAGTTAGTGTATTTATACAAATTGAAGTGTTGGAGTAGGGAAGACAAAATGGGGGACTACCCTCACCCAGATAATAATATGGAGGCAGAGAATACCAAATTTTCATTCAATAAATATAGGTGTAATTTAACAGATACAGAATTATTGACCAAGTTTGCGGAAAAACAAAATTTAAACTCGAGTCCAAATAATAAATTTTCTTAAAATCAGAAAATAAATTTCAGAATGGTAATCCACTTAAATTAAAAGAAAGTATAATGAAAACGTTCACAATTAAAAAAAAGTATTCTGAGTATAAGCAAAACAAGAAACGCCGAGATCATAATTAAAACAAATAATAGCGAGACCGCCAAAGGAGCTTTAAAAATTAAAGAAATTAATAGTGTAAAAGTAAGTGCAAGATTGTCCTTTACTGGCCTAACCAGTAGTTATATATTACAAGGAATAGACACAGACTATACAATAGACGAAATAAAATCGGAATTAGAAAATTACAATTATGCAGTTTTTGATATCCAACGCTTTACCAAAAAAAAAAACAGATTCTGGATTTAAACCTATCAAAACAGTTAAAGTTGCCCAAATTGGATGCAGTATTCCCGAAAGAGTTCCAATAGGATTTGAAATGTTTAAAACTTCTCTCTTCTATGAAAAACCTAGGCAATGCACAAACTGTTGGAAATTTGGACACATTCAAAAATTTTGTAGAAGCTCAATAAAATGCCGAATTTCCTCAATAAATCACTCTGAAAACGATTGCAAAAAAATAAAAATAAAAAAATGTAGCTCTTGTGGAGAGGGGTATGAAGCTAATGATAAAGATTGCAAAAAATATCAAGAAATTGAAATCTTAAAAATTAAAATACAGCAACAAATCTCGAGAAATGAAGCAATTAAGAAATTCCAAAGGGATAAAAAAACATCATACTCGGCGAAAACTTATAATAATCAAACAGAGAAGATAAAAAATCTTGAAAAAAAATTTGCGACATTAGAGTTGAAATTTGAAGAAAACAATAACATTTTCAAAAACAAATTAGAACAAATAGTACAACGCTTCACGGCAGAACTAAATACCGGGTAGCACAAATAAATTTAAGATTTTCTTCCCTAATGAATACCATGGAATCCACCCTAATAAAAGTAGCATCCAATATAACAATTCAAAAAGATGATGATTATCTAATAAATAGAAAACAGAATGAAAAATCAAAAAGATTCAAGAAAATATCAGAACAGAGAGGAAATACATTAGATAGTGTAGTAGAAAAAAATAAAGGAACTTAAATAAATAATCAAATTTTCTTATATTTTTTTTTCTCGCTGAAAACTCAATATTAATCTACTTTCTTTTTTCGAATATTTAAACCCCAATTTGTAGTATCACACCTTTTTTTCCCCCGTTTTAAATCATGAACATAATCCAATGGAATGCACATGGAATTAAAAACAAGAGGTCAGATATTCTTTTCGTGCCAATTTTTCAAAAAGCAAGTATTTTAATAATTCAAGAAACTAGGTTACATCCAAATGATATTTTTACAATTCCCAACAAGAATATATTCAGAATTCATAGGGAAATCAAAAGAGGAGGAGGACTAATGATAGTTTTAAATAAAGATATCAGCGCAATAAAAATATTCTCAGAAATTAGTGAAGACTTAGAAATTTTAATAGTTAGAGTTCAGATAGATTTAATTCCTATCACAATTTTTAATATATACTTCCCACCGGGTAACTTTAAAGACATCAATTTATCTAAAATAGCATCATATATTGATAATCACAGTTTGATATTGGGAGATTTCAACGCATCTCATGCAATATGGGGATCAAAAAATTCCAGTGCTTCTGGAAAAGAGATTTTTGACTGGATCATTGAAAAAGACTTAATATTATTAAACGATAAAAGTCCAACTTATCTCCATTCATCGGGAATTTCTACATCTATAGATCTTTCTTTAGCATCTATAGATCTAAATTATGATTTATCCTGGTCCACAAATACCGATAATTTAGGAAGTGACCAATTCCCTATAATTATTAATTACAAAAGAACAAACAGCTCAGCAACTAATAATTTTAAACAAAAAACAAATTGGAACAAATTTATCAATATTATGTAACAAAGTTTAAATTTAAATGAAAACATAAATATAGATATTATAAAAGAAATGAAAAAAGCTCTAATCTTATCTCAAGAATCAGAAAAAAACAGATCAGTTCAAGAGCTCCATGGTGGACAGCAGCATGAGGGCATTTAAAAGCAAAAAAAAAGAGGAAAACTCCTTAAAAAAGCAAGGAAAAACTTTAAACAAGAAGACTGGATAAAATTTAAAGAAGTAAGCGCAAAACTTAAGCGAAAAATCAAAGCTTGTAAAGAAAATTGTTGGCACAAGACCTGCGAAAAAATATGTTCTCTTAAAGTTCTTTTTAAAATAATCGGAATAATCAAAAATAGAACAAATCCTAACTATTCTTCATTTAATATTATTGAAAATAACGGAACAATATTAACAAACGAACAATCCCAAGCAAACTGTTTTTTACAATATTACGCAAAACAAAACAACGATAATATTCCAAATATTTCTATTCTGGACAATAGCCAGGATATTAATAAAACTTTTTCTTTAAAAGAATTAGAAATAGCAATATCTCATCAAAAGAACTGCAGTCCAGGGCATGATAAAATTGCTCTCCAATCAATAAACCATCTCCAAATCAAAGCAATAAATCTCCTTCTGAAATCCTTTAATGACAGTTGGTCTTCAAGTCAAATTCCAAAAGATTGGACTCACGCAATTATCCTACCTTTCATAAAACCTCACAAAAATCCCAAGGATGTTTCGTCATACCGTCCTATTTCTCTTACTTCAGTAATTGCCAAATTATTAGAAAGAATGATTCTACATAGAATGCTAGATTTCAGTTTTCAAAACAAAATTTTTCATGTTAATCATCATGGTTTTTACCCTCACAGAACCAGCATTAATACATTACTTCAATTACAACATGACATTATACTGGCTAGAGAACGCAAAGAATATTTTATTTTGGTAGCGTTCGATATTAAAGCAGCGTATGACTCAATGTGGCGAAATGGCCTTATTTCTAAATTAAACAAAGTTGGATACTCTGGTAGATTACTACGATGGATTCAAAACTTCTTACATCAGAGAACAATTCAAATCAAATGGAGGAACATTTTTCAAAATCGTTACAAACAATTATGGTGTACCCCAGGGTTGTATCTTAAGTCTTTTTTTTCTTTTTATGATTTATATGTCAGATATTTTTGAAATTCAATATGACAGCCATCTTCTGTTTTATGCTGATGACATATTTTTATATAATAGTGGTACAAATTGGAATAAAACAATAGGCGAAATGCAAAAATCTTTAAATAAAATTTCAATCTGGTGTAAAAAAATGGAAATTGGCCTCCTCCAGAAAAAAGCAGTCTAATCAACTTTTTTAGAAAAAGAAGCACAATACCTCCATTACTTAAAATATGTGACAAACCTATTCCCGAAGTGAAGAGTCTGAAAATCCTGGGTATCATCTTCGACCCGAGTATCACCTGCAAAAATCATATTAAGTACCTACGTCGAAAAGGATTCAAATATTTAAATGCAATTAAAGCCTTATCTTCTCCGAAAATAGGAACAAGATCTGATAATCTTTTAAATATTATTAATGCCAGAATCCATTCCATGTTTGACTATGGAAGTCAACTTTTTTCCTTTTCTAGCAATAACAACAGACAGAAACTAGAACCGATTTACAATGCTGCCTTACGTTTAGCCCTAGGTCTCCCAAGAAATACCCTGTTGGATTTATTAAGAGCAGAGTCTATGAATGGAAATATTATTGCTAGCCATAATTTCCTTTGTCAAAAATTTATAACCAAGCAAATAGCATTAAAAGACTGGTCACCGAACGCAAGGTTATTTTGGAATATAAATAGTATTTTTTATAAATATAGAGAAAAAGAGATCAGTATTTTTCAAAAGATGATCAACCTGCTCCAAGAATTATGCATCTCTAAAGTAGATATTCTTCAATGGATCCCTCCTCCCCCAATCTACGATAATCGCAAAATAAACATCTATACTCATGAACTACCATTTCAAAACAAGGATCTTCCAGATGACATAGTACAAAATATGTTTAATGATTACATTCAGCCCAAATTTAATAACAATATCATAATAGCAACAGATAATTAAAAAAGTACTAATCAAACATCAATAGGAATTTTGATCCCTAAGAGAAAAGTTCGACGAAATTTCATACTAAAAGAAATGATTTCAATTTTCACAGCTGAAGCTATAGCCATATGGACTGCGCTAAAAAATTGGGTTTCTGAAACCGAAAACTATTTCATCCTGACGGACAGCTTATCAGTCCTAAAAAGTATCCAAAATATTAATAGAAAATCCAATACGATAATATTAAAAATAAGTTCAACTTTACATCAGTGCCTCCAAATAGCTCAATCAATTACATTCATTTGGGTACCAGCTCACAAGGGAATAGGGATTAATGAAGAAGTTGATAAATTAGCTAAAGCCTCTCCAGAGCCGTGGAATATTATTTCTTGGATAACTTATGAAGATCTATACATACATATTTCAAAAAACAACACAAAATCAAAAGGGAAGAAATATGGAAAAAGAGCAAGAGACATAAAAATTATTTGTATATTTCTCATCTTCAAAAATGGAACAGACAGGCAGCAAAAAATAGAAATACAGAAGTTTTAATCAATAAGTTGCGAGCTAAAAAAATTACCATTAAATGAAATATATTTCCTTTTTAAACTAACAGATTCTCCTTTGTGTGCAGATTGTAAAGTACCAGAAACTAGTGAACATTTTATATTAAAATGAATCAAATACAAATCACAGCGTGAAATTTTGAAATTTTTTATCTCCAACCACGGAGAATGGTCTTATTCCTCAATAGCGAAATGTAAAACAATAGAGCATGTTGAAAAAGTTGAAAAATTTCTGACATCATCCAATAGATTCTAAAATTCCAGTTACTCTATACTCTACTTTTATCAATCTCATTTGAAACACAACGCGATAATGCAAATTACTGATGGACAGTGCAATCACGAACTGTGTGTTATAACTTGGATTAAAAACTGATCAAAATTTTATCGGAGCATAAGGCGTTAGCCAAGTCTTCACTATTTCAGTTATTTCACTGAACTGAACTGAACTGAATTTTTGTACAACGTTTTTTTAGACTTGCTTTCTGATGGTGTCGAATGGACACGCATAATAAATTTCCAGTTGTTATTGATAAAATTTGAATTATGAATTTTTTGAAAACTCAACATGCTGAGTATTTATTAGAGTGCTACTAAACAAGCACCTAGTAACTGGTGACCCTGATTTATATTTATTTACTGGAACATGACAAAATAGCGGCAGTGGCTGATAAGATCGTGGAGATGGCGCCGAGAACAGTTGATGCTGCAGTTCAGAAGGATTCCTTAGATGTGGATGAACTCCTGTCTAAATTAGTAACGCTTGAAGACCAACTTGCCTCTTTGAAACTGCAACGAAAAGTCCCTCATCACCATCAGAGAAGTAGAAGTAGCTGTGAATCAAGGCGCAGCTACAATCCTCAGGGAAGATATTGCCATTTCCGATTCGGGAAGAAATGCTTCCCGGGCAAATGCGTACAGCCGTGCAGCTTCAATGAGACGGGGAATGAATCCCAGCGGTAGACGCCACGGCGAGTCCCGCTGCTGAAATTTTAGGCCGCAAATCTCGGTTATTTGTGAAGGACAGAGAAACCGGATGTCAATTCCTTGTGGATAGTGGAACAGACGTCTCGATCCTCCTTTGGGTAAAAACGAAAGGGGAGTGATAAGCCTCTCAATATAAACTGCATTCTGCTAATGACACTGTAATTCCATCATTTGGTATAAAAATTCTCACGCTGGATCTAGGCCTAAGACTCCCATTTAAGTGGCCATTTATTATTGCCAAAGCTAAGCGAGGAATCATAGGTGCTGATTTCCTTCAAAAATTCCAGTTACTTATAGATCTGCACAAAAGGAAATTAATCGATGGAGTTACAAATCTTTCAATTAACCCTCTAACCGGATAGCACGGAAAATTCCGTCAGTGTAAAGATGCTTCAAAAATGGACTGCACGGATTTTTCTGCCTTCAAGTAACGTTTCAAAAGCGGATTAGCCGCACTTTTCTGAAATCCTTTCCCCCTTTTAAGGTTTAACATCTTGAAAGAAAATGAGGGACCGAGGAAGCAACACAGCAGAAGTTTTATGGCTCGCAGGGAACCCCGTGTTTTGACCCTGGGGCAATCGTAAAAAAACGAGGGGAAATTTCTTTAGACCCCAGGAAGTGTTAATTTGTTACCTCGTTTTTTTAAAGTTTTGTAAAGTCCCAACGCATAAGTAAAATATGTTACAATTCCCTTTTGGTTTCATATTAATTTGAAACTGTAACAAGTTGGGGCGTGTCAGTGCAATCTGCTATTTTATATAGTTAGACAAATTATCTTTTTTTAAGTATATTCTTTCGCTTCATTTTTCTTATTTTAATCAAAGCTTTCAGTTTTTGAAACATGATTATTTTATTATAAGATACCGAAAAAATTAATATAACATCAAACTCTTTAAAATTTGGAACCTTTTCAATTTTCCAACCACTAAAAATGAATAAATTTAAACTTCATCAAATCATTTGAAACATTTTCTTACACTTTGATAAAAATAATAACGAAAAAAGAAAAACTAATTAAGATTTATTAGTTTTTTTTTTTTTTTTTTAGATTTCAAAGCCTAAGTGTTCAGGGAAGTTTAAGTACAGTGTGTGTGTGCCTGGTTATATATTGTTAAAATACACTGAATTATATTTGAATTTTAAGTGCTTGAACTTCAGTTTACATCAAAGACAACATGAATGAAGATTTTCACACATTTTTTTATAACTTGAATGTTTGAATAAATGGTAATCAAAAATATACGGAACATTTACAGTAGACATTTATGCATATAAATAAACATAGAAAAATCAATTTTAAATTCGAGCTATTGAAAAACATTCGAATTATATATTGTTCAAAAATATCTATTTATACAAAATACCTCAACATTTATCTTTTTAAAGGCTAACTGAATAAATAATTAAAATCTGGATATGTTTTGAAATCTCGACCTTATAAAGCTAGAAATTCCATTTGAAATTTCGAAAAAAAATGCATCGCGCAGTTAAAAATTATTTACCATAAGTTTTAGCAATTGTTTGAGTATAATAAAAATTTCAAATTTTATTATATAGCTTCTTTGGTATCTTTTAATATATTTCGGCCGCGGTAGCCTGAGTGGTATAGGTATCGGAACGTGGCTTGCTTTGTCACTGAGTTCGAGCCCAGTACCACTAAAGACCCGCCGTGTAGGGCAGCCATGCACGTTAAATCTGTCGAGAGCTGAAACGTCCTCCGTTGGTGTGGTGTGGTAGTTAGGAGAGGGGGTGCCAGCTCAGTTGTCGTCCACGTCACTTGACCATGGTTCAAAATTACTTGGTCCGTCGCCAAAAGCCCTCGTGTAGCTGAACAGTGCGACGTTAATATTCATTCACATTTAATATATTTCGAAGATTTCATACAATTCAGTTGAAAACCGCATGCTAAGAGCAAAAATATACTAAAAAAATTGATGAAAATACAATTACAATAAATTCTTACACAGGAAGCAAAACTGAGAAGCTAAAGCGTAGGAATAAAAAAAATTTTGAGTATATCTGAAGTAGTTTTCGAAATATTTATGTAGCATGCAGCCAAAACCAAGCAGTCTTCGCGCGCAGGCGCAGTGAATTGAAACTGAAACGAAAACTTTTGAACTAGTAAAAGCAGAACAAAAACTTTTGAGAGAAAAGAGAGAACGCGAGAGGTGCGCGAGCAGGCGTTACCTTCTGCATATCATTGTCAAACTTATCTACCTTTTTAATTAATTTTTGTTTAATGTTAAATAAACCATAAGAAAGACAAAAGTTTTGGACCCCTTGTTGTCTCCCACAAATAATGGGGGCTCGGCCGCGATCGATAAAATTTCGATTTTGAACCAAAGTCTGGACAATGAACAAAAGCGTCCGTGAAGGAGACGCTCCGCCATTTTTTGGAAACTTCGTTCAACCTGTGTAGAGGTTTGAATTCAGCATGAATACTCCGCCTGTGTAGAGGCCGGGATTGAAAAAATTTTCGATTTTGATCAAAGTTTGGAACGTGAACAAAAGCCGTCCGTGGAGGAGACGCGCCGCCATTTTTCGGAAACTTCGTTCCGCCTGTGTAGAGGTTGGAACCCATCGTCGAAAATTCTGCCTGTGTAGAGGCCGGAACTACAATTTCACAAACACCTGCGAAGAGGTGTCAATTCGAACAATTTCAACTATATTACCTGCGAAGAGGTGAAATCAGTGGAATCGAAATTTTTCTTCATTGGATACATCGTACGTGCGAGCAACAAGGGAGCTAGAAAAAAAAAAAGGTAGATCTTTCCATATTTTTCTAAAATGTATAAAAACGCTCTTAAAGAGGATCTCATAAGAGTTGTTGAGGAGCTAGACGGTACTGTGGAGAGTACTGACACTATAGTTAAACTAAAGACTAAAATTGAGAACAGTAGTACCATTTGAAAGTGATCCAGATTTCGTTAAAACTTTAATTCAAAACTGTATAGATGAGAGAGTATCGCGAAACGAAGAGAGAGGTAACTTTAGAAAAACAGAAAATTGAGCTCGCGTAACTCCAGTTAGCAAAATTAGAAAAAGAAGTCGAACTTCAAAGGGCTAAAAATAAAGCATTAAGTTTAAATCCCGCAGCTAAAGTCGAAGAAAAACAGTTCGAAACTTTAAATAAGGAAACCGCAACTCACATTGGCATTCGAGAAGCAGAAGATTGGTTTAGGCCTATCGATTTAGCTAAAGAGTGTGATATTTATATTTCATCTAAAAACGGATCACATAAAGAAATTCCTATTACTTATGGATATACCCAAGACCCCTTTAAAAATAGATCACAAAACTTTAAACCAAAGATTAAAGAGAACTATCCCCAATATCTTGAAAAGAGAAAAATAAAAATTGCTATATATGCGGTGATTCATCTCATTGCGCAAGAGACTGTGAGAAGCGTTTTAAACCTAAAGAATCTAACGACCACATCCATAATAGAATAAACGTGAATACTTTGAAAGTCGAGAGCGAAAACAAAATAGCGATGAATTCTCAAATCTTCAATACGTAAGCATTTTTGTAGAAAATCAGCCCGTAACAGCCTTGATCGATTCAGGTTGCCAGATCCCAGTTTTAAATTCCTCACTAAGGAGTGCAAACACCTTCCGAAGAAATCATAACATTAAGTTCATGTTTTGGCGAACAGCGAATGGTAGAAGTTAAACCGATAAATCTTTCTCTTAATCAACACTCTTCCAGCTTAAGTGTTCGAACAGCGATATCACCGACCTTGACCGAAGAAATTATTATACATCCCAATGTATATTCTGAAATAAAAAAAAAAACTAGGCCACGCAAAGAGCGATGTTTTATTGAATGAAAGTGAATCCTCTTTAGGTGCTCATGCTTATGTTCATTTTAATTCAAATGTTTCTGTTTCAAATGTGATAGAAAACTCTAGTTATGATTTGCCACATGTTAAAAACTTTAATACTAGAAATGATTTGAGTTCTCTAATTAAGGATTATAAATGTAATAAAATTAAGAGTACTAAGTTAAAAATGAATATTAAATTGAAAAATGATATTCCTGTGTGTCAGAGAGCCAGACGTTTATTTTGTTCTGAGAAATTACAGGTAAACAATCAAATTGATGATTGGTTACGACAAGGTATTATAAAAGAGAGTGTTTTTGATTATTGTTCACCTATAGTATTGTGTAAGAAAGCCAATGGCGCCATGAAAACGAGTTCCGTGGAATTTATATCCCGCTCACCTAACCCTTCACCTATGAAGAGTAAATATCGTCGGTTTGTGTTGCTCCGAAGGATCTTTGAGCCCTGGCAGTGGAAACGAAGGAAAAAGAAAAATCGTTTTGAACAGACGTCCAGAACTCTACAGAGGAAAATATCGATGCGTTCAACCAAAGATCAACTTGTTAAAAAAGACGTTCTTATGCCTGTGAAACACAATGTTTTCCTGTGGAACCTTCCGGATGTCGAAGAGGTGCCTTCACATGATGGAGAAACTGTCTAGTTCAGAAAAATTATGATATGTTAAATCTCTATGTATTTGTTGTATAGTCCTTGTCTGTTCCGTCTTTTTTGTATGTTTCAGATTCTCCTCTGGTATCCATGGAAAGGAAAAAAGGTAGACGTACCGCTGCGGACAGCGTACAGTCAGAATGGCCGTTGTAGCATGCAACCAAAACCAAGCAGTCTTCGCGCGCAGGCGCAGTGAATTGAAACTGAAACGAAAACTTTTGAACTAGTAAAAGCAGAACAAAAACTTTTGAGAGAAAAGAGAGAACGCGAGAGGTGCGCGAGCAGGCGTTACCTTCTGCATATCATTGTCAAACTTATCTACCTTTTTAATTAATTTTTGTTTAATGTTAAATAAACCATAAGAAAGACAAAAGTCTTGGACCCCTTGTTGTCTCCCACATTTATTTTAAAGTTTAGAAAATTTGTGTGCGTTATGTTATACTTAATATTAATTAAATGGTTAAAATAATGTGTTAATATTAGTCATGTAATCGTTTGAGGACACATTCATATACTAATAAAAATTATCATGGTCATTGATGCGAATGTCAAGAATTTTATGTAATTTTAAATTCAGACATTAAGATATTGATGTAGAAAATATAAAACGACCATCTAAAATACATGAAAAATGCAGTCTGCTATGAAATGATCTTGACAAACAAAATCCGGCATTTTCACTTACTATGGCAGAGCCGGCTTAGTCAGGGGCGATCTGGAAAAACAGAGAGAGGACCGCGGTTTTGATGGATGCCGCTCTAAGTTTTAAAGCTCCCAGGAAAAATTATATATATATAAATTACAAATGCAAAAATAAATCTTGTAATTTTCCATACATTTTTATAACAACGAATTGTGGAATTGGCTTCCAATACATTGTTGTGTTTGACAATATCTAAGGTAACCAACCCTACTTTAGATAGATTTGTACTACTTTTTCGTAACCGTATTCCTTTTAAAATTAATTCTTGCAGCCGAAATACACCTTTTGTACCCTTAAAAATTTATGTAAACTATAACGGTTAATTTTAATTTATGCAACTTGTGAAATGTTCATAATTAGCCGTTTCGGTCTAAACAATTTACATGAAAAAAAAAAGTTTGGACTCCCTCATTCATTAGGGATTTATATAAGATTCTTTTCTTTTATTTTTCACCGAATATTATTGAGTGGTAGTGTATAGTGCTTCCACACCACAGGTCTGGGGTTCTATTAACGGGCTGCGCAAGGTCGACTCTGCCTTTCACCCCCGCTACATTGGGTCGATAAATGAGTACCAAGCTTGCTTCGGGTCTTAAACACTGAAGGTCTCTCTTCAGACAGACCACCAAATCGGGACATCTGTTCATGCACCTCAGCGTCCAATGGTCACGTGTATTATGATGGGCACAGTAGTTCCTGGCCCTCATGGATTGTTGTGCCACTGAGTTTGAGTCTTAAGTTTGAGGATTACCTCACTTTAGGGATACCCCTTAGATAAACACTTATTTCCACTCATTTGCAATTAAACATTTTTCTTTCAATTACGTTTATTTCAGAAGGAAGTTTGATTTTTCAAATGTATTTGCTTAATAACATGTATATTTGTGTATTATATTAAACATTTTATCAATCCAAAATTACATGTTTTTAGCTCCTCTAAAAGCTTTTAGGATTTTACGACTGATCTTACAATCCATATACGTTTTATAGTAGTGTATTTAAAAATGATAAAGACATTTTTACGACTGTGTGAGCTTTTATGCCTCGTTTATAAATATAAAAAATTGCATTCAGCTACAGTTTTTAAAATGTACTGAAATAAGTGGAGGAATAGGATATTTACATATTATGAATATTTTTGACTGCAGTAAGATATATTTATATTTCAGTTTCTTTACAATTTGAATAGAAGTTGTAAGCCATTTTGCGAATAGTTTGATGTTGAGTATAAACCCATAGGCTGTTTAATATTGTAAAGTGTTTTACTTTGATACCAGCACACACTAAAAATAAGGCTCATTTGCAGTTATATGATCAGCTTCAGTGATATTTAAATTTTAAAAAATAGCCTACACGCGTACGAAAACATTCTTTCACAACCGCACACCACATCTCATACTATATCTTTCCTACAGCAGGAAATATTTGTGTATACTGAAAAATTTAATACAGGATACATTTTCAAGTGTTAAATTTGTTTTTTTAAATTTGGTATGAATTCATTGTGGAACTGTCGGTTAACTTCACTGAACAAAATTGTTTTAAGTGTACTGTTTTGAAAGACAAAATTAATTAGGGAGAACTTTTCTCACAATAGAATTTCTAATGACTGAATTGTGTGAAAATGTAGTTATCGATGTGTGACATTTTCCTTGTAATAAAAGAAACAGAAAGATAAGAAATTTAACTTGAGTAGAAAATGGTTAGAAGTACTGTCATGCGCATTTGAAGAAGTATATCCCCCATTAAAATTAAAAATTATTGACTGAATGTGTGTTATGTCCATCACAAATGCCGATGTAGAAAAGGAATTTTTATTTAATACAAGAAGTTCGAAAAAGAGAACACTAGGAAGGAAAATTTAAATTTTTTCCGAAAAATATTCAGTTAACATAAAAATATCTTTTATATGATTTTAATTAAAATAAATTAAAAGTATTGAAATCCTTTTTTATGCTATTTTAAATTGAAAATATAACTGAATAGAGAAAGATCGGTTTTATTTCATAAATATAATCATCGTATGTAATATTTATTGTGTTATTGTTTAAAAATGAGATAGGGCCTTTGCTCTTTTTACCTCATTACTTTTTTAAAAAAAAGGAAAGTGAGCGCGTTTTCTTACTCTCATATTCAAAAATGAATACAGGATGCTTTTTTCTGGTTCAAATCGCAATACCAAAAAAAAAAAAATATATATTTTTTTTTTAATTTTTAAAAAATGACAGAAAAATAAATTTTCTTCTAAGAAAATATAATTATTTTTCAACTTCTAACATACTATATTTATTTCATTTTTTTCTTTTTTTTTTTTACTTTTCATTTCGTTTTTAATTTTACTGTGACTGAACATATAGGAGAAAAAGAAAACACCGAATTCCACTACGCTTTCAAAGAAGATTGCCCAAGGCAACTTAACAGCTAGCTAGCTGTAAACGATTGATCTCTTGGTTCTTACTTTACAAAAGGGACCGAACTGTGTCGTAAAATTGTCCCCGTTCGACCTCCCAAGTTCTAAAAGGGGGAAAGGAAAGAAGTCTGTTGCATTTTTGAAGGGAATCGCAAAATAAGAGTTAAACGGGAGGTTTTCAGGAGGCAGGTATCCAGTTAGAGGGTTAAAGGAGAAGTTGCTACCGTTCAAGAAAATAATGATCTCAGTACGGTCAATAGAGCCTCCAAGTATTTCAACCTGCTTAACTCGTATCCTGATCTAACCAAGCCTAATTTGGTAAACAGAATTATCAAATATGGAGTAAAGCACCACATCCTAACAACATTAAGACCATGTGTCGATTACAGGCGACTCAATACTCAGACAGTACCAGATTGGTATCTAATTCCTAGAAGTGAGGACTTTATTAATCCTGAAGGATAAAATTTTTTTTCAAAGATAGATCTTGTAAAGGCATGTTATCAGATATCTATTGCTGAAGAAGACAAAGAAAAAACTGCCATCACCACCCCATTTGGCTTGCCCGAGTTCAACACTATGAGTTTTGGACTGAGGAATGCTCCTTCAACCTTCCAACGTTTCATCTCTGAAGTACTGTATAGACTCGACTTTGTTATCCCTTATCTGGATGATGTACTTGTTGCCTCATCTTCAGAAGAGGAGCACAGTGAACATCTAAAAATAGTATTTGAAAGATTCCAGCAATATGGACTTCGAATTAATATTTCCAAATCAGTGATGGGAGCTGACCAAGTAGAATATATTTGGGATTTCTGATCACTGCAGAAGGTTCTAGCCCATTGCCAGAAATAATTCAAGCTATCTCGAATTACAAACTACCAGAAACTATTCATGACCTGCGGACATTTCTGGGTATGACAAATTTCTACCGAGAATACCTAAAGGATGCTGCTAAGACTCAAGCACCTCTACACGAACTGTTGAAAGGAGCGAAAAAGAAAGACCGCAAGAAAGTGCATTGGACTGATAACAGCAGAAGAAGCTTTGAAAAATGTAAAACTGAACTTGCCGAAGCTGCCCTTCTATCTTTTCTGAGATCTGGACTACCCCTATCACTTTGCACAGATACATCAGATTTGGCTGTGAGCGCAGTACTCCAACAGTTAGAAAATGAGGGCTGGAAGCCAATAGCTTTTTACTCAAAGAAGCTAAATGAAACACAAACAAGGTATAGTACCTATGACCGAGAACTATTGGGGATATACCTTTCTGTGAAACATTTCAAACACTTGTTGGAAGGGAAGGATTTTATTATATATACTGACCACAAGCCTCTGACTTTTGCGTTTAAGCAAAAACATGTGAAAAAGTATCACCAAGACAACAACGACAACTTCAATACATTTCAGAATTTATTTGTAACATTCAACATGTATTGGGTAAAGATAATGTTGTTGCAGATGCCTTATCCAGAATTGAATCCATTTTTGAAATCACCTTAGATGCAATTGCAGAAGAGCAGACTAGGGATGAAGAGTTGTAACAATTATTGCACAACAATTCTCTGAAATTTAAACCTTCTACATTGCCATCTGGGAAAAAACTTTGGTGTGACATCTCAACACCAAAAATTAGGCCTTACATCCCACAGAAATTTAGGTTTCAAATGTTCCAACTAATTCATGGCTTAGCTCACCCTGGTATGAAATCCATAGTAAAACTGATGACTGAAAAATATGTCTGGTCAGATATTAAAAAGCAAGTTAGAGAATAGGCAAAGGCATGCATTAGATGTCAAAAATGTAAAGCCAGCAGGCAAACAAAGTCTAAATTAGGAGAATTCGAACAACCAGGTGAAAGGTTTAGTTTATTTCATATAAATCTCATTGGAAAACTACTACCTTTGGAAGGGATGCAGTATTGCTTAATCTGCATTGGCCGATTCTCTTGCTGGATGTAAGTAATTCCTATACCTGAAATAAAAGCTGAAATAGTTGGGAGAGCATTTTATGAGCATTGGATTTGCAGGTTTGAAGTACCTGCCAAATTATTCACAGACCAAGGTCGACAATTTGAGGCAGAACTATTTAGAAGCCTTGCTGCAATAAGTGGTGCTAAAGTAGCCCACACAACATCTTACCACCCGCAGTGTAATGGGAAAGTTGAGCGTTTGCATAGGACCCTGAAAGGTGCTACAAAAGCTCACAATATTAGGTGGGCAGAGTCATTACCCACTGTGTTGTTAGGTTTAAGAGCTGCCAAAAGACCTGACATTAGTTACACAATTGCACAGATGTGGTCTATGGTACTTCCATTAAATTATCTGGTGAATTTTTTGATTCCCCTACTATTAACATGGATCCACAAAATTTTGTTGCCAAATTACAGCAACACATGGCAGAGCTAAAGCCACTGAAGTCTCCCAGCAACAGGAAGCAAAACATCTTTGTGCTTAAAGATTTAAAATCCTGCTCCCATGTGTTTATTCGTATTGACAGAGTAAAAAAAAGCACTGGAACCACCTTATGAATGACCATATGCTGTACAAAAAAGTATGATAAATATTTCACAATCTTAATCAAAGATAAAGCAGTTAATATCTCTGTAGATAGACTGAAACCTACCTATTTGTTAGCAGTGGACACAATCAAAATGAACAAACTGGTGTTGGACAAAAAAATGAGACTTCAAATTTGAAAGAACTTTCCCCATTGCCTGATGAACAATCTACTACCAGCTGTGGCAGAAAGATAAAAAAAATCCCAGTAAGATTTAGAGAATAAACAAATTAAATATTATGTATGTAAGTGTTAAAGTTTGAAATTCCTTTCACTTTTATTACTATTAAATAGTTATTCAAAATTAGCAAATTTGTAATCACCTTTTTTAAAAATGTATCTAATTGGTTAATTTTTTTTAATGCAAGTCATGTACATATATAGTGAAAAATTTATAGTAAACACTGTTTTAATTTTGTAAATTTTCTTATAAAATGACAGTGTATGTTTATTCCTGGATTTTAGAATTGAAAATGAACTCATTGGTTATATATATGATCTTTATGCTAGTGTTATGAAATTTAAATAATTTTTCTTCCACTATCTTGATATAACCTCATACTATATAAGTTTGTAAACAAAAATATGGAATTTGTTATAAATTCATAACAGCGAGAATCTAAATCAAACAAAATCCTTGTAAAATAAAAAAGAAATTAAAGAGCATGATATATATGTTAAGTGTTTTCATAGATATTCGAATTAATATATGTTATACAAAAGTTCAACTTTATGCCAAATAGTTTTTCATTACTACTGTGTTTTTTTAATTAACTGTATTTAGTACATTGTCGACAGAAATTTTCTCAGTATTGCAATTTGTGGTCATGTAATCTCTTAAATGTGTTAAATAATAATGTATTTTTACATTGGAAAGTATGTATTGGGACAAATTATCTATTGTTATTTAATAATGAACATAAAGTTTTCAGTATATCAATTTTTTATAGATATGTATTAGCATTAAGTAATATTCGTATAAATAGATATGGTATAGCATCAAATAATATGTGTATAAATAGATATGTGTTAGCATCAAATAATATGTGCATAAATAGATAATGTTTAGCATAAAAATGCTCAATTGGGGTAAATGGATTGTATTAATGATTAAATGAGTTATAATTATGTGGTGAATTGAAACTAAAGTGTTTTGGTATTCTTACTTGTAAATAGGAAGGTTTCTGTACATTATATATTATAAAATTACCCATTGTGTATGTAAATATGAAAATTGATTTTTTTAATTATACACTATTGAATTTAATATATGTTTCATAATAGTTCATAAAATTATTGTTTTATCATTGCAGAGTAATTCTAATGTAAATATAATGCAATATTGTTGCTAAAAGTACAGCTGAAAATTACTGTTTTTGTTTCTTAAATATGTATTGATTACTTAATTTTATATATGTTTGTTAAAGCATTATACTATAATAACTTATCATCATTGAATATAATTGGTACATATAGTATTTTATTTGTGTGTATGATTTTTCATGTATATAGTATACTAAAATTTGAAAATCTTGTGTACTGCTTAGAAAGTTTTGGTAATTGTGAAAGTACAATGATAAAAATGGAATTATTTGTTTCTACTTATACTTCCAAAAGTTGAATCATAAAAATGTATAGATTGGAGTGTTGCGCATAAATAAGTAAATGTGTATTCTGCAAGATGTTAAAACATACATATTCAGTTTATGTTTGACTTAGAAATGTCAAATAAGTTTAGATAAATGATCAACGTTAAAAATGTTAAGTATATAAAATAAGATTGTAATTGTAGTCTGTTCAATAAGTCTAAACTGTCCCTGCCATATTTTTTTTCTATGTATCGTAACTTTGTTACTGGCAAGGGAGTAATGTAAAGGACAGTTTTTGTGGAGATTTTCCCTCACTAGATGACTGCACCTGTCAGCTGTTTCCGAATCAGCGAAACAGGTGGTATGGTGTGAGATAGTCCAAATTATTTCTATTCTAATGAATGTTGAACTTAAATAATAAATGTTAAACTTATTTTATATAAATGCATTTAATTACTGTTAATTTTTAAAATGATCCTCATAATTTATATTTCAGTTTTATATTTTTACTTGTGTACCTCTATCGATTATACATATGTTTAACTGTAACAAAACTGTATTTTTTGTGAAACGCGGCATTTTTGTACAATGTTTTTTTAGATTTGCTTTGCTGACGTTGTCATGGACACGCATAATAAATTTCCAGTAGTTATTGATAAAATTTGAATTATGAATTTTTTAAAAACTCAACACGCTGAGTATTTATTAGAGTGCTACTAAACAAGCACCTAATAGGCTATAAAACTTGCATTCAAAGAATAAATGAATAAATTGAAATATATATTTATACTCAAATTAATAATTTGTTTTCATTGGTAGAACAGCAGTTTTTGAAATGGATCTGTTTAAGATACTATTTTGTGTTTTTACATTGACAACTCTTACATTATTATCTTTTCTAGCAAAAAATGGAAAGATTGATTATCTTCTTTTAATATTACCATAACCCCAATTTTAGTAATTCTTTAAAATCATCCACTTATTTCTTTGTTGCAGAGTATTTAAACAATTGCTTTGCCATTGCTTCCAAATAATCAGCCATTTTTGTACTTCTGCCAAAGCCTGAATCTATTTTCAGGAACATCTACTAAAATAGGTTCAGAAATGGCAATTGCACGACCTACGAAAAAATGACCAGAGTAAGTCGTGCCATCATGTCCTCAGATGAAGATGTAAGGCGACGAGAATGAAGGATTCCTTTGATCTGACAAGTTAATGCTAGAAATTCCTCATAAGTTAGTTCAGAATTCCCTTCAACCTTTTTGAAGTGATGCTTGAAAGATTTGACTCTAGCCTCCCACAATCCTCCAAAATTTGGTGCTCTTGGAGGCAGGGATTTCCATTCAATACATTCTGATGCCAAAAAAAATTAAATAACTAATCATCAAGTTTTGTAACCAGATTGTATAATCTTTTAAGTTCTGCATATGCACCTACAAAAGTTTTAGCATTATCACTAAACATTTTTTGTGATTTACATCTCCTTGCAAAAAAACCCTCTTTAAAATGGTAATAGATGCCTGCGATGTTAATTCACATACTATATCTAAGTGAACAGCTTTGGTTACCATACAAACATAAATTTTGTGATATATTCCTCTTTTCTTTGGCCTTTATATTTAATGAAAACCGGTCTACAGAAATCATCACTAGAAGAATTAAAAGGGAAATTTAAATGTACTTTTTCCTTACGCAAATTGCCCATAATTTGTTCGGCTGTCAAGGGTTTGGCTTTAAAACAAGTTATGCAGTTGTAGACAACTTTTTGACTAATGGTCCTACTGTTTTAAAGGCCGGTATTCATTATGTGTACAATGAAGTAAATTTTGAGACCCTGAATGAAAATACTCTACGATCATGTTAGTAAGTTTATGTTTTGCAGGTAAAATTATAGAATGTTTCTGATTCGTATTTATATAACAATTTTGAAGACAACCTCTGACTTTAAAAATGTTAAAACGATAAATCCACACACACACACACACACATTTTTTGATAATAAGTTTACATGTTGCTGGATTATCCTTGAGAAGACTAGTAAGGTCTTCTAATTTTCTTACCTCCACTGACCGAATTATGAACTTTTTACTATTTTGTAACTTCTGCTGTAAAAGAAGTCCACATTTTTTGTTATTGAGGTTTCCTTACATTGTGAAGAAATCTGTAAATACAGCTTACAATACGCATTAGTTTAGAAAAGTTATAGGTTGCACCAAAAAGAGAGTCAATTCTTGTATCATTTGTTAATGCTGTTTTACGTTGAGTTTTTTTAAATTTTTGTAAGTACTCTTCATCATTTAGAAGGTCAGGTTCACTACTAGATTCAATAGTCTCTTGATAAAGGATGTCTGGTCCATGCCACTACATTGAGTTGGATCCAATTTGGTCTAGATTAGTGGTCTTCAAACTGTGTGCCACGGAACTCTGGGGCTGCACGAGGTACACCCATGGGTTCCAAGAGTCAAAATTAAAATTCGAAAAAATAAATAAATAAAAATATGTGTATGCAAAATATTCACGTTTTCTAGGGAGTCCTAGATTATTTTTTTAACTAGTATTCATTAGTATTTAAAGCCGTGCTTCCCAACACTGGTCCCATGGGGGAAGGGGCGTTGAAGAATTTCGGCATCGGGTTCCTTCTCGTTCTACTAATTTCCTGCAACTTTTACTGCTTTGTATGCGTGAATTCGGGTACTATTGAAAGAGATAGATTTTGGCTGAGATTAGTTTCAACAAAAGTGATGAAAAGCAGGGGCAGAATGTGACCCTGAGAAAAAGACCCTTTTTCAAAGAAAACCGAGGAAATATTATGAAAATTTGACTTCCGAACTAATTCTTTTAGCTTCCTGCGCTTAAGCAGACGAGGAAAATCGGACTACAAAAAGAAGGTAATTATATTTTCATTTTCAAATTCTCTTTTAGATTGATCAGGTTTAATGCTCAGGAATTTTAATCATTGCGAAAGATAAAGTGAAAAAAATTAATTTTTCTGCATTTGTGCTTTTTCTATTTTATTTATTTATTTATTGTTTTACATACATAAATATAAATGTCATCAGTTTCGTAGAATATTTTCATAATGATTAACATATTTAAGTATGTGTTTTCATAGTTTGAATGTACCGTAATCGTCTTCGATTGGCATTGTTATTTAAATGAAAAAATATTTTTTGCCTCTCGTATAAAAATAATTTCTTTAGTCGCTATAAAGGACGATAGTAGTTCATTTAAAATGCAAAACATGAATGAGCTTTTGAGTACATTCATTATTTACCATATATAAAGGATCCTAATAGCAATAGCTCGAAATTGAAATACAACGTAGCTATATTTATTATGATGATTTTGTTTTGTAATCGTAATATATTGCGCTATTTTTGTTTAGTAATAAATGAACTAGTCTATAATTGCGAAACATTTAATTTATATTGCTTCAAATTGTTAAAGGAATTTTCAAAGAAAAAAAAGTTAATTTTACTTATATAGATACTTTTTTTATTATTATTGAATGTAACGGGAAATAAACATATAATTTTCTAATCTATTCTAAGTCTGTTAAACTTGAACATTTTTTTTTCGCATGTTTCGCATTTTAAGAGGAATTTGCATGATACCTTCTAAATTAAGATCTTTTACACAACAATTTTAAGGAATATTTTATGCAATCTAATAATTAATCTCTCTATATAAAAATGAATTTTTGTCTGTCTGTACTCGATAGATTCAAAAACCATACATCCAATCGCCATGAAAATTTGGGAAATTATTAGGTATATAAGGTTTTTGAATTTTTTTTTTTAAATCAGAGTTGGAGTTCTAGGTGCCCCTGAACAAATATCCCAAAAATATCAAAATACTAAGCACTACTAAGATAAAGTTCACCATCAAATATCAGTCATTTCATGATGATATTTAATAAGAAATAATAATATAACTCTTATCAAGAAGCGATATAATTCTTGATCAGATCGTCATGGTATTTCTGCACGTGTATTTAAACAAAAATTAAATTCTTTAATCGATTTAAAATATTTTAAATACATAAATTGAGTTTCCTTTAAGGTATATGACTAGTTTCAAACCACTCTTTTTGAAATATGTAAATTTTCAACTAAATAAACACTTTTTTATTTGGAGGAATTCCGGTACAATTTCCGCATAATTAAAAATAATTTTGGATATATTGGGAATTTTGAGTGAAATTTTAGTGAAAAATTGCAGTTACGGTTAGTCTTGTACTGAAAATTCTAATTAATATATTTGAATAATATTTATACAGTACATAAATAACATCTTTATCTATACTTGGAATTATAAGATATGTAATACTTTTGAAAGATTTTGAAATGTGTCATTTTTTATGCAAGAACTCATTTTTTTTACAAGAAACTAATGCTATTTTCTCACAAAAAGTGCAATAAAATACATAAATATATACACAGGGATTAGGTAATTGTATAGACTGCAGATAAAAATAAATAAAACATTTTATAAAAATTTCAATTCAATATCTTAAAAAGAAAACCTTTAGTGAACTTTACCGTGAAGCAAGAAATTGAAAAACATAGTTTCTCAGAAAATGCATTTAAAGATTTTAATACAGTATACAAATTTTTCTACTAATTGTACATTTTTTAAACTCACCATATTTATAGGTCAAGATCTCTTTAACTTCATGCTTAACTATTTTGGACTTATTTTTAACCTTTTGATTTTTCTGGAGAGTTTTATAGACTATAACAATTATCGTTTTTAATGAAATTTTGATGAAAAATTACAGCTACACAAAATTCTAATAAATGTATTTAAATAGTATTTATACAGTACTTGTATAACATCTTTATATGCCTTAGAAATTAAAATATTTGTAATACTTTTGAGTTTTTTAAATATGCCAAATTTTATGCAAAAACACTATTTTTTAAAAAATTAATTATTTCTTTTTCATAAAAAAAGCAATAAAGTACATAAGTTGTATACACACAGAGATTAGATTTTGATTCATAACACAGATAGGACTAAATAAAACATGTTTTGAAATTTTCAATTCAATATCTTAAAAATATTTTGTGAAGGGATCTACTTCAGGTTTTGTAAACTCCATTTCCAGTTTACTAATTATGCTATAATTTTGCTACTAAAAATAGAGTGTTTTTGGAATCTTAAATGTATGGGCTATATAAAAGCATAAAAGAAATTTCGAAAATTTTCACCAAAATGGCGAATTTTGGGTAGTCACATACCTTAAGATTTGAATAAATTAATTTAAATTACAAAAAACAACATTAATGTGTTTGACGTTCGATTTTTCGCCAGCAAATTCTAATAAATACAAAAATGCAGTCAAAAAACTTTTGCAATTATTAATACGAGGATAAATTATCAATACGTGAATAAATAAAAATGTTATTGATTTCCAACTGAAGAAAATAATTGGAAATACGTTCTATTTAACCCCACAAGAATGCCACCAAAGCGAGTGACATTGGTCGATCTACAAATCAAGCAAAAAGGAGAAGAGAAGAACGAACTTCAGAAACAAGTAAGCAGAGAAAACTAGACAAGAAAGAGATCGAGATCACACTGCTCTTGCTCGATCATTAGAAACGAGTGAACAGAGGCAAGCAAAGCAGTAAAGGACACAGACAAGACGAGCGATACATACTGATTTGAATTTATGTGGTTTCAATTACAATCCCCTTTACAATTACAGTCTTCATCCAAGTGTAATTATTGGAAGAATGAATAAAAAGTTTGCGTATATATTGTGGTACTCAAAAATTTAAAAATGAAACACCAGGTATGTGCTGTGCAGGTGGAAAAGTAAAATTACCAGACTTGCGTTCACCACCTGAATCATTATTGACTTTAGTATCAGGTGAAACAAGTCAATCAAAACAATTTTTGAAAGATATACGCGAGTACAATTCATGCTTCCAAATGACATCATTTGGAGCAACGAATATCGTTAGCGCAAATTATATGCCAACATTTAAAGTACAAGGGCAAATTTATCACCATGCTGGATCACTACTACCCTTGCCAAATGCTAATCACAAATATCTTCAGATATATTTTATGGGAAATACTGACTAACAAATCAACAGACGATGTGAACTGAATAAGAGTACGAAACGAGAGATTGTTGCTGAATTACAAAATTTGTTTGAACAACATATAATGAATTATTTAAATTATTTAAAACCGCTATTGAACAAATGCCATCTGACGATTACAAAGTAATAATAAAGACAGATATATAAAACACCTATTGGTCAACATCGAAGACAATTAAACGCACCAACGATCGATGAAATGGCAATTGTCATAGTTGGTGAAGAATTTAATTCTCGCGATATAATTCTTCTTCATAGAAATGGTGACGTCCAGCAAGTATCAGAAACGCATCGTTCATATGATGCATTACAATATCTCATCCTATTTTGGCAAGGAGAGGATGGATATCATTTTAATATTAATGAGAAATCCTACAACTAATGGGGACATTAACAAAAAGGTCAGTGCTATGAATTATTATGTATATCGAACGATGATTCATGAGAATGCTGATAATCATGTATTGAAATGTTGGCAATTACTTCATCAATACATTGTTGACATGTATGCAAAGATAGAAAGTGAAAGACTCCTCTACATACGACTAAATCAAGTCAAATTGCGTTCTGAAGAGTACATCCATTTACGTGATGCAGTTGTAAATGATGGCAATCTCAGTGCATTGGGAAAAATGGTCATTTTACCATCTACATTTACAGGCAGCCCAAGACACGTGCATGAATATGCACAAGATGCAGTGACGTATGTTCGTGCATATGGTGGTCCAGATTTTTTCATCACATTTACATGCAACCCAGCATGGGATGAAATAAAGGAGCTTTTATTAACTGGACAATCACCATCAGATCGTCATGATATTTCTGCACGTGTATTTAAACAAGAATTAAAATCTTTAATAGATTTTATTGTCAAACACCACATGTATTTGGAGAGACGCGCTGTTGGATGTATTGCATTGAATGGCAAAAAAGAGGTTTGCCACATGCGCATATTTTAATATGGATTATGGAAAAGATAGCACCAAACAGAATTGATGAAATCATCTCTGCAGAAATACCAGACATTGGAATTGATAAAGACTTGCACGATATTATCTCAAAAACATGATGCATGGTCCATGTGGCTCACTGAATAATAATTCACCATGGATGTCAGATGGAAAGTGCACAAAGCGGTATCCTAGAGACTTACTTTCTGAAACTATTACAGGTAATGATGGATATCCACTCTATCGACGACGATCTACCGAAGATGGTGGAAAATCCATTAAATTAAAAGTACTCAACAATATTATTGATGTTGATAATCGTTGGGTAGTACCATATTCTTCATTACTACTAAAAACGTATAACGCACACATAAATGTTGAGTACTGCAATTCAGTGAAAGCTATAAAATATATTTGCAAATATGTGAACAAAGGAAGCGATATGGCAATGTTTGGAGTGGAAAATACAACTACATCTCACGATGAAGTCACCCAATATCAACTGGAACGCTACATAAGTAGCAATGAGGCTGTATGGCGTATTTTATCCTTTTCCATTCATGAGCGATATCCAACGGTTGTTCATTTAGCAGTACATCTTGAAAATTTACAGCATGTATATTTTACATCAGAAAATGTGCGCGCAAGAGCAATGTCACCACCGCTAACAACATTAACTGAATTTTTCACATTATGTAGAAATGATACCTTTACAAAGACACTACTGTACTCTGAAGTACCCGCTTATTTTACGTGGAATACATCAACAAGAAAATTTCAGCGTCGTAAACAAAGGTAGAGCAGTACAAGGACACCTAAGTTTATATTCCACAGATGCATCGGGTCGTCTGTATACTGTACATCCAATAAACGCAGAATGCTTTTACCTAAGATTATTATTAATCAATGTTCGTGGACCAACATCTTTCCAAGAATTAAAAACCGTCAATGGACATGCCTGTGCTACATTTCGTGAGGCTTTCCAGAAATTAAATGTCTTAGAAAACGATGCTCATTGGGCTATTTCACTCGCTGATGCTTCTAATACAGCTCAACCACAGCAGATACGTACACTATTTTCCATCATACTAACTGCATGTTTTCCGGCTAATCCAAAGAATCTTTAGGAAAAATATAAAGACTATGTGAGTGAAGACATTTTACATCACATGCGTAGAATAAATGCTAATCCCAACATCATTCAATTTACATCAAATATATACAATGAACCATTGATTTGAATTGAGGATGTATGTTTGACAATAACCAACAAATCACTGACGGAATTGGGAAGGATTGCTCCAAATAGATATGGTAATGACATTTTCGATCGTGATATACAACGAGAAACGCACTTCGATGTTACTGAATTACAAACATTTGTTCGAATTCATCTGCCGAAATTAGTATTAGAACAACGAACAGCATATGACACAATTATAAATACAATATCTAAAAAGAGTTGTGGTTTATATTTCTTAGATGCACTTGGAGACACTGGAAAAACTTTTCTTATTTCAATTATTTTGTCAACTATAAGATCAGAAAATAATATTGCTTTTGCTATTGCAGCAACTCTTTTGGACGGTGGTCGAACAGCACATTCAGCATTGAAATTGCCATTAAATTTGCAGGTAATTGAAACTTCAACATGTAATATTTACAAATATTCTGGGATGGGAAAAGTACTAAGATCGTGTCAGCTTATAATATGGGATGAATGCACCATGGCACACAAGAAATAATTGGAAGCACTCAATCGAACATTAAAAGATTTGAGAGGAAATGAGCAGCTCTTTGGTGGTTCACTCATTTTGCTAGCTGGTGATTTTCGACAAACTCTACCAGTTATACTACGTTCAACACCTGCAGATGAATTGAATGCATGTCTCAAATTATCAGTGTTATGGCTGTATGTGGAGAAAATATCTTTAAAGACCAATGTGCGTGTTCAATTACAACAAGATGAATCTTCTGAACGATTTGCAAAACAATTGTTAGATATTGGGAATGGTAAAATGGAAATGGATGAATCCACACACACACGGTATTCATTACCAGAAAACTTTTGTCACATTGTAAAATCTACTGATGAATTGATTGCCAAAGTTTTTCCAAATTTATCGCAGAATTATAAAAATAATCAATGGGTTAGTGAGCGTGCTATATTTGGCAGCCGAAAACATTGATGTGAATTTAATGAACTGCACAATTCAAAATGAAATACCTGATGAGAAGAAACATAAACATATAAATCCATAGATACTGTTGTCAATCACGATGAATCAGTTAATTACCCAATAGAATTTTTAAATTCATTGTATCTACCAGGAATGCCACCGCATATTTTATCTTTGAAATTTGGTTCCCCAATCATCCTTCTACGAAATATAAATCCACCGCGACTAGGCAATGGGACTAGGCTATCAGTAAAAAAATTAATGAATAACATAATTGAGGCAACCATTTTAAATGGAAAACATCAAGGGGGACATGTACTGCTACCACGCATTCCCATGATATCAACGGATACTCCATTTAAATTCAAACGTCTACAGATTCCTGTACGACTAGCCTTTGCAATAACCATTAACAAAGCACAGGGACAATCATTTCAAGTATGTGGATTAAATTTGATAAATCCATGCTTCTCATATGGACAGCTGTACGTTGGGTGTTCACGAGTTGGAGAACCATCAAATTTATTTATTCTTGCACCAGATAGGAAAGCAAAAAGTATTGTATGTTTGCAAACACTACTGAGATAAAGTTCCCCATCAATCATCAAATATCATTCATTTCATGATGGTATTTAATAATTACAAAATTATTATTCAATTGAAATTCATTTGCAATATTGTTTAATATCACAAGTGAAGAAGCATGTTCATTCTACCATCAACTATGTATATCTATGTTTTGTACACATGTTATATTCAAATAACATATATGGGATAAATTTATTAACTTTCATTTTGATGTATTGTATACATTTGATCATTAATAAATTATGTTTGAGGTATCAAAACTGCCTTTTTGTTCAAACACAGCAACGTGTGAACGGGTACCGCTAATTATATATATAATTAACTATAAAAATACATCAAAAATGTATATCTTTGAAGTATTGTATAACATTCTGTATGCTACTATTAAAATTCATCAAAATGCATATTTTGAAAATTTTAAAAATTGAGTTAATAAATTATCTGCAGTTTAATAAGAGGGAAGAAATTTTTTAAGAAAATATTTTAGAGACTTTTAAAGATTTTAAACAAACAAAAAATATTTTTAAAAAATACAAATATTTAACTCAATACAAAAAAAAACATCCTTTAGATAAATTGCATAATTTCAGAAGTGAATTTTAAATTTCGAAAGACGATTATTAAATAGATAATTAATGTGAATATATAGTGATATCAAAATAACGTAGAACTAGCAGCCCGAACAAGCAAACAACAATGCCTTTAAGCTTGAATAACTTCCAAAACATTTTTAAAATTTAGTTTCAGTCTTATTAAAATATGTTTTATTTGTGATTAATACAAAAGACTAATTCTCAATCGTTTAATTGCAACGAATACAAATGTAAATTACTGGGAATTCCTATTTTAATATCTTACCAAAAAAGTTTCAGAACATAACCCCTCATCCAAGACATAAACGGAAGGCTCTTAATCAGTGTTCCGTAGAATATTGGTGCACTGAAAATTAAAAAGTCGGTGTTTTTAGTTTGCAATAGTTTTTATATCGTTTCATTTTACAATTATATTTCTCAAAAATCCTTTAAAACGTATTTTTCGTGATTGTGAAAAGGTTTAAAAGCGTTAGTATGCATATTTGAGAAAAAAAATCTAGTAATATAATACGCTCCAATCTATAGCAATATTTAAAATCTTTAAAAAAAAGGCAACAATAAGATTGTCAAAATTATAAATATGACAAAATTTTTTTTAAAAAAAGAAACAGAAAAAGGATTTAATTAAAGTTTTATTGTTACACACTGAACCATAATAAATGTGATAGAATATAAGTACTATTTTTTTGGTTGTGTTCTTAGTATAAAACCATTTAAAATTAAATTGGAAGCAAAATGTGCATTACAGAAATAATATGATGAACACAATTTATAAAGTAGATAAGTGATTTCAAACAAAGTAGAAATGTGAAAAATTATTCTGAAAGGTTGTATAATTTTGTGATATTGTAAGAGAATTAAGCTTTTATTTTAATTGTACATGCACATACACGCGCATGCATACACACATATATACACCGGGTGGGCAAAAAGTCCTTATAAACTTTAAAAGTTTATAAAACCCGGAGAATTAAACAAAATAAAAGATTGCAGATTTAGCATCGATAAGTTACAGGATTTTTTTAAGATAAGAAAAAAAACCTGCCGACAAAAAAATGGCGCTGGTACAAACGACTGAGTTGGAGATATGCAAATGAGACAGGCGATTGCAAATACTGATGCTTTTGTCCAGATCTAATTCTCCGTTGCATGCCAACTAAAATGAACAAGAATGCTAAGTGAGAAATACAAAGCTTAGTTTGTGAAGCTGTTTTTTTTCCACATGAACAAGGAATCAGCGATTGTTGCACTGCGTAAATTCGACTTCAGAAAAATGTGAAATGGGCCTTCACCAGTGGTACGCCTCATAAAGCTTGTTCAGCGATTTGAAGAAACCGGATCGTGTAAGATCCGGACGACCAAGTTTAAGAATCACATTCGCAAACGTTGCAAGTTTGCGTGGCCTCATCAGTCTCTAAATCTGACTCCAGTAGACTTTTTCCTGTGGAGATATTAAAATTCCTGGGTATATTAATATATTGCTATCCATCGAGAGTTGTCATGTATACTGGCAGACATTTTGCACTCTACCGTTGCTGGATTTGTGACACGCTTGCAATGTGTCATCCCTTGTGGTGGTGGATATGTGTGGAACACATGCTGCTGTAATAAATAATTTGGTAATGTTATTTCTGTTATTTGCGAGTCTTTTCTTTCACTTATGTACAAAACGCCACCTATCGGTTGTTTTTTGATTCCCCCCCCTTATCTTAAAAAAAAATCCAGTGACATATACACTGGTGTGCAAAACTTAAGCAACAATTTAAAAATTAAGCAGAGATAACCATGAAATTGCAGAAAGGGAGGTCCGGAGATCAGTACAGTGAACACGTAAGTCAGTAGAAACGTCATGCGTATGCAAACATCAGGAACGAAACGTCAGAAGCGACGTGAGCGTGCGCAAAACGCGTGATGTCGGCGCGTGCTGTTCAACAGTAAAATAAAATGAAGGACGCAGACGCAATTCCACATATTTGCTGCAAGTGCCAGTGAGTCAGTTCGTGAAATATGGCTTCAGTTCATTTGTACTAATACCACCAAATAGTCAATAATATTTTAAAAGCTGATTTGATAAAACTTTGTGTAGAAAAGGAAATACTCTAAAGGTTTTGACGCATTTTAGAGAAGAGCGAATGATGCAATTCTTTTCAGAGATTTAAAAGTCCAGGAGTATTAGCGGAATTCTTATGACAGTCAGAGCTGGTGACAATGTTACGAACAAATGTGTTGTGAAACGTCCCGATCTGGCCTTAACCCCCCAACCCAAATACGTGGGGTGGAGAATATTTATAGGAATTTCGATAGGTAAAAAAAAACTGTGAGCTGTCGTTCAACCTGGCAAAACTCTCGTGTCTTTGTGATACATCTCGATTGTTGCGAAACAAAACTATACAATGTGTGTTCAAGCTGATTTTACTCTTGGAAAAATTTTCTGTATTATGAGTATTATACTATATTTTTTATGATGAGAACCAGCAGTAAACATTTGTGAGATTTCATTTGTAATAAAATTTATCAGATTTTTTCCATTACAATTAAATCACAATCTTCTACTGATGATAACCCCGAAACACACACATAAACTCAAAATTTTTTTCATTCAAAAACCAAGAATGCCATATCGTATAGCACCATACAAATCTTTTCATAGGAACTTCGTATACTTGTCTAGAAATAATTTTCCGAACGAGTTCTGTTTTCCCACTTTACGAAGGCCCAGTAATCATACAAGTAGCTCGCTTCACCCCAACAGCTTTTGTAGCCACTCATTGAGAAATATTTCCCCCTTAAATATGTTATTGTAAATGGCATTAAAATGTTTATAGCTGTGTGTGAGGAATTTTTGTGTATTCTGCATGAATTTGCAACCTAATATTCAGAGCTGTTCTTGCTTAAATTTAGATTACGAAGTTGCATCTTTCGGTATGTCAATAAACTGATCCTTCTTCTTTACTGGTACTCGAACGGACTTTTATCCAATCACGCTTGGTTCTTAATATTTTCTTACAGGTGTTGGTAATTTTTTATTTTTGTAAATGTTTCATTATAGGTTGTTAATTTTCTGTCTCGCTTTTTACAAACGAAAAATTTGCATTTTCCATTACAATACTATTTAACTCTGCAAAATATTGCACTAACGAGCATAAAATTATTTCGGGAACCTGGTATCATAAACAATAGAGTATTCTAGGTAGTACATATAATGAACAAAAAAAACCGCTTATTCTTCTGTTATATTATAATCAAATTTCGGGAAAAGTATTACAAAATGAAATTATTTATAAGTAAAGTTTTCAATTTTAAAGATTAGGATGAGCTTTGTTTTGGACAAAACTTTAAAGTCGGGTTCTATTGACGTTATTTATAAGCGCATTTCATGTTCAGCATCTAATTTGTTCCTATATTTTTTGTTCCAACATATGTTGAAAAGGATTTTTCGCACAAATATGTTGTAACGAAGGGCATTAAGGCGTTTATAGCTTTAATATGAATTTGAGGAAATTCCGTGTGGATTTTTAGTCAAAAATCAAGATCTTCTTGTTCCTATCTACATTTCAACATAGAATCTGTTGATAGTTAAATTAGTTGTTCTTGTTCGAGCAGTGATAAACCTTGACATTTACTGAAATATGGAAATGGATTTTTATCCAGTCATGCGATTCTTTTTGTCGAGGAAAGTAATTACAGTTAGTAGTTTTTATTGGTAAAATATGCTCCTGAATTATATTTTTATAAAACATCTTCTCTCATTCAAATTTAATTTCATTTTCAATAAGAAAATCACTTATAATGTTTTAAAACATTGCGTATCACTAATTTTCACATAAGACTCCCACAAATTTAATTTTAAAATTAAAAAGCACTGATTTTGTCGTTCAATTTAATTATATTAATTTTAAGGCCTTGGAGAGATTTACTAAATATACCTGCCAAATATTAATTGCTGTAACCATATTTCATCGTTTAAATTTTGACTATATTTATGCTTACGCTCATTTAAAAAGATTCTAATTTCACATCTTTCAATTCGAAAAATCGGTTTAAAATTTTACCATACGATAACCATCGCATTTCTGCATGTAACAAAATTGTATGTGTACTAGATAGCTCTTAACATAATAAACTGAATAACCTAGAATTCAGTTCTTTTTTTATATAAAATTGATTATCTCAAATGCTTCATCCAAAATATTTCTTAACGTTTTTAGCATTCTCTTTGCAACTAATTGATGACGATGAAGACAACAGTGATAATGTTTAATATGCAGAGCTATTGACATAATTCGGGGTATAGCTCCTTTTTCTCGGCCTATTAATAAAGATTTTGCACCATCCGTGCAAATGTATGAGCATAAATCCCAGCTTAGTTCATGTTCTTGCATTAAGAATAAATGTTTAAAAATTTCTTCCCCAATTATTCTTCCTACGAGTGGCTTACAAAAAAAGCATATCTTCTTAAATCGAAGAATTGAAAACATATCGAACCAATACAATTAAAATTGCTAAGCCAGCAATATGTGTAGATTCATTTAATTGTAACGTAAAACGATGAGGTCAACTTTCATTGACACAAAAGTTCATGCTCACAGTATTGTGCCATTTCCTTTATTCCCCTTGCCACTGTAGTATCTGAAAGTGGAATGCTGTTGATGTCTTTAACAAAGTTATCCCCCATTTTGTGTGTGTGTGTGTGTGCAAGAAATTACATCTATGAGACAAGGTTCTATTAATTTTTCGGCAATAGTGTATGCTTCACCCTCCTTGGCGATTCGACAATAAATTCGAAAAAAAAAAAGGCTCAAGGGATGCTTCGTTATCGCAAAACATGTATTTAGAAAAAAGAAGCGTTCTTTTTATTCATTAGATTTTCAAGTTTATGTTGAAAATATTCAATAGTTTTATAATGTAGACATGGATGATTTATTTCCAAATGTCTTTTTAATATTTCGCTGGATTTAAACTATTGTTACATACAACTTTTTCACATTCAACGCACAATCCATTCGGTTCATCTTGATTTCTTGTCCAAGTAAAACCAAAGCTAAATAATTATCATCATACTGCCACTTTTTCGTAATGTCTTCTGATAATTTACATTTCTTCGTATCAGGTAAATGTTCTCGGTTTTAGATGATAAATTAGAAGCATTTTTGTCATTTATTGTCGTCCTTTCTTTTTAATTGTTCAGTTTTTAACCAAAAATCCATCTGTAATAGATTTGTTAAGATTACATAAATTTCAAGATTTAGCAAGTGCAGCAAAAGGCTTTTATAACAAAAAAAGTAAGATTTTATATCAAATCTGTTATAACAAAAAATAAATAACAGGTAGAAAACAACAGCCAAAATATAAAAGTACAATGTACACACAGATACTTGTGTTCGTTTGTGCCAGGTTGTCGAATGAACACACACATTAATGATAGGCTGGACTCTAGAAATGTTCCACTTCCCCTCATCACCACTTCCAGTACTACGGTATTCGAATCAAAGCCTCCCCCCAATATTATGCTACTGAAAATGGTGTGCGGCTTAGAACTGAAGGCGGAAAAATTCGTTGGATGGGGGAAATAAAAGATGATGAAGGTGGTTAGAGCAATTACAGGTTCGTGTGTGTATTTAAAAGTTTATAATATTGATAAAATAAATAAATTATTTACTTCTTATTCGTTCTCATTTTAATCTTTTTAATTTAGTAAATATCGGATATGGATAAACCTTTTTACACTATTTTTTTATATCTTCACAAAAACTTGTTGAGAATTTGAGGTGCGGTTTAGAATCGAGGAAATACGGTAGTTATGTACATTGCAGCAACCAAGGGATGCATATGGCTCTATCCTCAGAATGTTTTTTTTTTTAATTCTTTTCATAAATATTTTATGGTCTGTTTTAGGAAGTTTTGTTGCTGTTTCTACGATACATATATTGATTCTATGTAGATTTCGTATTCATATATTCTATGAATATAAAATATATCTAATTTTACAATTTTTTTTTCAGATAGTTGTACTTACATAATATGTTTTATAAATTTTATGTCGTAACTTAAAATAATAAAAATAAGTATGAAGTATGTATGCATATACTGGGTGGGCAAAAAGTCCGTAAAAACTTGAAAAATTTATAAAACCCAGAAAATTAAACAAAATAAAAAACGGTTTGCAGGTTTAGCATCTACACTGGTGTGCGAAACTTAAGCAACAGGTGGGTTTATTGCCATAACTTCACGAAAAATCATCTGAGAGACATGAAATTCAGAAATGAGGGAGAGTATTATGTACGTAAGGGATGACGAAAGCATCGGCGCTGAAAAAGGAATACAATGCATACGGTATGGAATCAAACAAAAACAAGCTTTATTGAACGCATAGTATCGTGACTCATGATGGTCTATCCAACAGGAAGAAGAAAAAGCAGATGTTCCTTAATATGGTATATGCCCTCCCCTCACTGCAATGGTTGCTTTGCACCGTCTCCGCATACTTAGAACCAGCTGGTGCAACATTTCTTGCGGTAGGAGTGCCCATTCTTCAACCAGCATCTGTTTGAGTTGTTGGGTGTTCTCCGGATGATGTAAGCGTGCTGCAAAACGTCTCCCCAAAGCATCCCACACATGTTCGATGGGATTTAAATCTGGGGAATGCGCTGGCCAATCCATTCGAGTGATATCTTCATTTTCCAGCAGCTCCTCAACAGCAAGAGTCCGATGTGGCCGTGCATTGTCATCCATAAAAATGAAGTCTGGGCCAACGGCACCTCGGAACAGACGCACATGGGGAAGAAGTACCTCCTCACAATAGCGATCCCCGGTTACAGACCCTCTATCGAAAATGTGGAGCTCAGTTCGCCCGTTCAGCATAATGCGTCCCCAGGCAAGAACTCCAGGACCACCGTAATGGTGCCTTTTCTTGATGTTACTGGTATAAATCCGTGTCCCGATCTCTCTCCAAATCACAACGCGTTGAGAATCGCTTCTGGTACTGAACCGACTCTCATCCGTAAAGAGGACACGACTCCATTGACAGTTGTCCACTTTTTGTGCTCTCTGCACCACTGTAAACGGTGGCTTCGGTGGTCAACTTTCAACGGGAGGCAGCGTTCAGGACGGCGGGCGAATAGGCCCCCTTTGTGAAGGCGTCTGGCCACAGTAAACCGTGACACTTGTCACCCCGTTGCTGTAGAGAGTTGCTGAGCAATGGCGCTTGCTGACTGCCGTCGGCCTCTTTTCGCCTGCAGGATGATATATCGGTCATCCCTTGCAGTTGTCGTCCTCGGGCGGCCATCACCAACCTTTCTAACAGTTGTACCTGTGGTTTGGAACGCTTTCCAAGCGCGCGAAACGACACTTTTGTTGATTCCGAACTCTGCAGCTTCACTGGTGACGGTACGCCCCTCCTCCAGCTTTCCGATCATTCTTCCACGTGTGGAGTCATCCAGGTGATTTCTTCTAGCCATATTTCACGAACTGACTCACTGGCACTTGCAGCAAATATGTTGAATTGCGTCTGCGTCCTTCATTTTATTTTACTGTTGAACAGCACGCGCCGACATCACGCGTTTTGCGCACGCTCACGTCGCTTCTGACGTTTGGTTCCTGATATATGCATACACATGACGTTTCTACTGACTTACTTGTTCACTGTACTGATCTCCAGACCTCCTTTTCTGCAATTTCATGGCTATCTGCTAAATTTTTACATTGTTGTTTAAGTTTTGAACACCAGTGTAGTTTTATTATTAAACTAGCTGATATACCCGTTCTACGCACAGGTGAATTAAAAAATTAAACAATACAGACTGAAGAATAAAGGAGTTTTTAATGAGTTAATTTTACGGGAATTGTTAATTAAACAAAAAAAAAGCTTTTTGCTTATCTGAGCTGAATGAAAAAAATCATGTTTGCTAAATAAAAAACTGAACTATTTTCGTGAAAGAAAACCTAACGGCGTTTAACATTGATTTCTAATTATTACTTAACCCCTTCAGGACCAGCAAAATGAGAAAGAAGCATTTCTCCAGGCCCACACGCACGGACCTGGACGAATTTCCCAGTTAAGCCTAATTTCATTTAAAAAAAAAGATTGATTGATTCATGAAAATCTGAAATCTATTTTATTATTTTAGATTCTTAGAAACTTAACTATTATTAAAAAAGGATGAAAGTGTTTTGTTTTACTCTTAGCATCAGAATCGTTCTTTTTATTGCTTCATATTAATAATTTTTTTAATTCTAACGCAATATTGTCTTTTATAAGTCATACATCAAAATTTGAAGCTATATCTTATCCGTGAGAAGGAGGGGAAGATAGAAGAATAATTAATTTTACACTAAAAAAACCGTTTTCGGGCTATAGAGAGGAGAAAGAAACCTGTCTTAAATCAAAAACAAGTGGAATGGAGCAAATTTCGAAAAGGGAAATTTTTTGACATAATTTTAGAAATCACCCACATTGTGCGCGTACAAAAACACACACAGAAATGCTGGTGTCATGAGGAAAAGAAAAAGCCCGGGCTACGCCGGGCTAAGCGGTGGAAGAGGGAGAGTTATTTTTTGAAAAAGAGCATTAGAAGTGCTGATTTTGTGAAGGAAAGAGAAAATTTATAAAAGTAAAGAAAGCCCGGGAAACACCGGGCCATGCAGCTAGTTTAAATTTTTTTAAAAAAGTACTCTGCTCCATGAAGGCAAAAAAAAAAAAAAAAAAAAAAGACGTAAAACTTACAAAATACTAACCGGCAAATCACAAACGATAAATTTACTCTCACATAAACTGGTTTTGGCTTGAAATGACACAAATCTTTTAAAAAAGAGGTAATATATGGTTTTTATTTTTAATTAATCCTTATATTGCGCATAGCTTTTTTAGAATTAGCTTTTTTCTGTTCTTATGATTATATCAACTCTGGTTGTAATAGCAACGAAAGAAAATCGTTTGTTCTTACAGAATTAAAAGTGAGTCAGTAAGAATAAATTATTCTTTTTCGTTAAAAATGAGTCTTCGCGTTTGTACCATGAAGAAATGCTTTTAAATGTCTTTGAGTATTAAAAAAAATAATAAATAAATAATCCCTATTTTTGAATCCGATGTTGTTCATTATTGTATTGGTTTTGATTTTGTTTTCGCGGAACCCTATTTTTTTTTCGAAAATAAAAGTAGTCTAAGTTACGCCTTGTAACAACAGCTATCTGCCAGAGAAAGTTCCTTCAAATTCGGTCTAGCTGTTTCAGAAATTAGCCGGAACAAATAGACAGATAGAAAAAAATTTGAAAACTTGATTTTTTTTAAAAATAAGTATTGTATATACTTGTAAATGCATTTAGTAAAAAGCTGTTAATTTCAAACTACAAACACACTTCAATTCAATTTTTATTTGTATATATTAAAAA
This sequence comes from Trichonephila clavipes, assembly GCA_019973935.1. NCBI lineage: Eukaryota > Metazoa > Arthropoda > Arachnida > Araneae > Nephilidae > Trichonephila > Trichonephila clavipes. The sequence continues at coordinate 44,278 of BMAU01005273.1, forward strand.
GATTTGATTTTCTTTTAGGTATAACTAAAGGGTGTAAGTGCACTTTTTCACCTAAAACGTAATTAAAAATATTTATTTTAGAAAATATATTTTACAATCCTACGTACTTAACTAAATAAAATAACCTATAAGAATTTATCGCTTTCAAAGTAAATAAAAAACTGAACTATTTTCATGAAAGAAAACCTAACGACGTTTAACATTGATTTCTAATTATTAGAAAACAGTTGTGATGTTCCTCCCCTTGGAAGTACATCTCTCGAAGTATCAGCGTGAGCTAGAGGTGTAGGATTAGCGAAAGAACTAGGATCAAACATTATATTAATATGACTTTATTAAGATATTCAACTTAAACCTTTAACAAATTCAATTATAATAATTAATATGAGAGAATCTACGATGACGAAATACGCAACACACTATATATATAAATTTATAATAAGACCTAATCCAATTCAGACCAATATCAATAAGTGAACCGCCTAATCCTCGATTCTAATATTAAATAATCAATCCTCCCTTATATTACAGCTTGTACTAACGATCAATCTTGTCTTTATATGCAATGGGATGCAATTTTGCGGGTTCCTTCTAATCGAGTACTAATATATGTATCCACGTCACGCAGAACTTATTCAAACTTGAAACACGAAATGTAATAATCATCAACTGCCACAACCAACTTCAATTGTCTAACATTCCTTTACATTGCCATCCCGCTTACTCTAATATCCGATATTTAAAGTCCGTTCCTTTGCATCTTCTGTTTACATTTCATTTCTTGGATTTGGTTGGAAAAGAGTTGCCATTAATTCTGGCCCAAAGAACCCAAAGGACTTGTTAAAGAAAAGACGCGTGAGATGTCACAATCCCTCCAAGAAACAAAACGTGATTTATTCGAGGGTCTTAATGGCCCTTAATAAATTACGTGCCTAAATTTTATTCTTCTACTTCTAACTTTCCACGCTTTAATTTATAACTTCGAATATTCATTCTAACCGTTAATTTCCATTGCTCCACTTAAATTTTAATTTTCACTATTCATCTTAAGTTTAATTTTTAATATTTCTCCTTAATTTGAATTTTCAACAGCCTCAATAAATTTTATTCAATTAACTAGACCAACATTCATAGATATGCATTTTAATCACGGTAGATTCTCACATGTACAGAATAAATAGACGTGCCCATCTGGGCTACGGGACCGGGAAAAAACTATATATGAATTAAATGGCAAAAAAAACGAGGTCCGCACGTCTCTTAACTAACCTAATTCTACTTAAATGCTACTTAAAGTCTAATAATTCTGCTTCTTTACATCTTCTTATCTTCATTGTCCTTTGTACAAAGAAAAATTAACCATTCATTTTTCTACATCGACTTCAGCTTTTAATTTTCTATCCAAATGAAAACTTTCAATAGAGACTTCAGTGTCTGTGTCACCCTAAAACAAAAACTTCCTAAGTCAATTGGTAAAAACAAAGTTTAACATATTATAATTACATTCCACAATTTTTATACATTAGATATCACTTTTAAATTGCAACTAATTTCTATACATATATTTCAACTGGCTCTTTCAAAAACTTCCCCTCAAATCGCGTAGCGCTGGTTAAATGTTATGTTAGTATGCTATCTACGCCGCGTTTCCCAAAACCAGATGTACATTAATATGAAATAATATAACAACACATATACATACACTATACAATTACAAACATTTTTCAAAATAAACAATTAAAACAAACAACCAAAGGAATTGTCGCATCTTAGCGAAGTCATACACAGAAGTAAACAAATGCATTTTTACAATTGTTTTCTCCATAATTATATAAAAAATTTACCAGACAAAAGCTTATTTTTCTCTTCTAGAAAAACACACTCATTGTAGTGTCCACTTTTGCTTGGCTTCTTAAATTTTAAATATCCGACCGTGACTTGCTTCATTGCAATAATTCTTCCGACCACTTGTTCAAAAGAATATAAAAAGAAACGATACAACCTGGTTCTTATGACTTGTAGTTGGCGTTTCCTACCAAGACCTCCAGGGATAAAGACTTTCTCGTACACGCTCCTTTGCTTTCCTGGTCTTGCCGTTGTTGATCACCTCCTCGTCTGGCATTCTTGTTGCTTGATCGTGTTCGCTCTTCGATGTAGGGGCTATCGTTCCTTCCTCTGCCTTTTCTGGATCGAACTGGCCCTCCCTGTTGTGTCTTCCTCTCTAAGGTCGGTCGGGACTCCACTCTTTTTCTATTTCGTGGTCTGAAGTTGTAGCCGCTTGTGGTGGGCGTTACTGTTTCTTCCTTTCGGCTTTTCTTTCTAAATTTTGGTAGATTATAATTAGTCCTATAATTAGAAGACAAATCTCTTATAGGTACTCTATGTTCTGAACCCTTCTGAATCTTCCTTTCTGGTCCTCCCGACCTAGATTCATGTGATCTTTTATAGCCTAACCTTTCATTTTTGCTTCTTTTAATCATTCTACTTTTCTCAGACCAAGAACTAGGTATTGATCTGATAAGTGGTCCGCGCTTATTGGTCTTATGTGTGTGTTTCTCACCTTGATCATTTTTAAAACTTAACCCTTTTCCCTCCAACTCACGTTTTACTTCTGACCCTTTTTTTACCATCTTGCGACTCATTTGATCTCCGTTGTACTCTGTCAAAACCACTCGATTCATCGCGCAAACTACCGCTATCCGAACTACCAGTCCTTATCTCCGTCTCGTCACATTTCCTATGACGATATATTCTAACCTGATCTACATTAATCGTTAACCTTTTCCCCGCCTTCCATATCACTACGTTGTTATTCTTTACATCTAATACTCTATACGGACCTTCAAATTTTGGTTTAAATTTAGCTACCACTTTTCTTGTTGCCGAACTTAAAGGATGTGTTGCTATCAAAACCCAATCATTCACCTTAATTTGCACATCACGCCTGCGTCTATTATAATATTTCTCCCATTTTTCATGCTTAGCTTTTGTGCTTCGTCTAGTCTCCTCAAACAATCTCTCAATATCTCCTACTACAAATTCCTTTCCGTCTGATACCATCACTAATTTCTGAAAATGCGTAATCAACTTTCGACCTAAAAATAATTCTGCAGGGGTTTTCCGCGTTGTTTCGTTTACAGCCGTACGAATAGCATAAGCAAAGTCACGTAAGAATTGGTCTCATGTGTCATGTTGCTCATTGACATAATTTGCAATCATTTGCACCAGATCGCGATTTACGCGTTCTGTTCTATTTGCTTGAGGTCTATCTACAACAGTCTTCACATGCCTTATGCCTAATTTTTCACTTAAATTCTCAAAAATATCGGAAATAAATTGGGGGCCGTTATCACTAATTAATTTTATTGGAGCTCCAAAACGCGATATATAATTATCAAAAAAATTATCTGCTATAACTCGAGAAGAGGCTTTTTTAAGGGGCATGCTTTCAGCTCACTTGCTGAAATGATCCGTAATTACAAATACATATCGGTTACGTCTTACTCTCGACACAGGATACGGACCTAACAAATCTAACGTAACTATTTCATTTGGATAATTTGATACAATTGGAATTAACAGACCAGCTGGTAACGCGTTTTTATAATTATTAACTGGGCACATATGGCATGTAGAGACATATTGATCAATAAATTTTCTCATATACGGGAAATAACAAGCATCCCTTATTTTATGATAAGTTTTAAAACGTTCAAAATGACCTGCTAATGGCTTGTCGTGAAATTCTCTCATTATTTCATTCCTTCCTGCTCTCATTATTTCATTCCTTACAGTGTTTCTCAAACTGTGGGGCGCGCCCCCCTGGGGGGGCGCGATAACCTTACGAGGGGGGCGCGAGCATATCGAAAATAAAAGATTTAAAAAATAATTGAGTTACTGTAATGAATTAAAACACAGAAGACTTTCAGACATAATAAAAAATGCGCTTTTACTATGATATAAGTTATAGGTGTGATATTAAGTCACCAAAAAAAAGAAACTTCTTCAATACTTGATTAGCTATCTTTGATCCTATAACCAAATAAAAAATATTTTATTTAATTTGCTGTAATCCCATGATGAGAGAGTTTTTATTACGTTTTCTTTTTTAAAACTAACATTCCACTCTTTCTGAGAAAAAACAGATCCCAGATCCAGAATCGAAAAAATTTAGGAACATAAAAAATTCATCTCTGTCATTATTTTTGAAATACTGCACATTATAGCTGTAATTTGTTTGACCTTCTAAGTTATTGGTACAGTTAGTTATGACCCTTCTCTTATGCGTTTATTTCTCATTTAAGGAAGTTGTAAGTAATGTATTTCTCTGTTGCGCTTTTTTCCATGCAAAACAGTTTTATGATATTTGGAAAAAACCACGGAGAGCACACACACACACACTTTGATGGATTACTTTGCGAAGACTTAGACCAAGATGAGTATTTTCAAACATATAAAGCTTAACTATTGTTTTTAGCAGTAACATACATATTATCATAATGAATACACTGTTTACCCGGAAGTGGTCGCGCGGGACACACAGATCACGAAATTGTTAATTCTGGCAAAACTGTTTATTTTTTAACAGAGAAAAATTTAAAAGTCCTTGAAAGTAGGTAAGTAAACTTTCTCTTAAATAAATTATTCACTGCAATAACGATTTGTATCGTGTACAATAAAATAATTATGAAAAAAAATATTGGGGTGACTCAATAACCCCGCTCGACCATATCGAGTGTGCGCCTGCTCCCAGGTTAAAACATGTTGAAGTCTTTTTGCTTTAAATATTGAAAATAATACAATTATTCTTCATCGGAATTTTATACTATTGTTCATTATTTAACATCAATTATAAATGCTAATTCTGTGAGGCTTATAATTAAAATTCGCTTAAAACTAATTATAATTTGAGCAATCATTTAAAAAAAAACAATTTACATTTTTGTAAACATTGTCGCGCACTTTGCTTTACTTTCCTTACAATTCAGCTATTATATAAACAATGTTTTATTTTCTTATAAATGTGTGTGTGTGTGTGTGTGAACTCCTGCAAAGAGCGAGTACTTCGGACGGTATACTTTTAATGCATCAGTGCTGCACAGAGTATTTTTTTATAACGAATTAATACTAAATTAAGTTCAAGTTTAATAAGTATTAGCGGCTTCCATGGGCTTGTCTTGCAAAGCAAAGTTTTTATAAGGAATGCTTATGATTAGAAATCGACCCTCTGAGTTATTTTTCTATATTTAGCAGATATCCATATTTTGTCTTCTAAGCAGTCACCGCATTTTGCAATATGTTCAATTTAAAAAATTAGAGAAAGGAAAAATAACATAATGTTAATCCTATTACTTAATTAATTTTTTTTGCTTAAAAGTAATATTCAAAATTTAATACTTATGTTATTAATTTGTATGGCTTATAATTAAGATCTCGTATTGTAGCTTTAGCGTCAAAGTGCATTATTATTGCATTTAGTGCATTATTAATGTATAAGGGGGGCGCGATAAAAATTGTGATTGAAAAGGGGGGCGCCAGTATTGAAAGTTTGAGAAGCACTGTGCTAATGGCTTGTCGTGAAATTCTCTCATTATTTCATTCCTTAAAGATTTTGTGTATTGTATACTCGCATTTCTCCTAATGACGTTGCATATTTCGCATAAAATAACAAGACTTCGACTAACCGAAAATCCGGGGACCAATTCTCACATATTGTCGCATTGACCGAGCTATCTAATTCTAGGCCTGTTCTTTGCCTTCTATTAACTGATCTCGTGACGAAAGTACCAAATCCCTGATTATTGCACAGTTGATATGGAATTGATGAGTTTTTGGAGGTAGAGAGTGTGCTAAAAGTATTGAATAAGTTTGACTTTTCGAGCGGGTGAGATCGTTTTGAATTTTTGTTTTGTATTGAAATTTAGTTCATATAACTTTTATTCTATCTTCGGATAAGAGCTTTTAATTTAAGTATTTACACAAGATAGAGTATTTATACAAATTTGAGTGTTGGAGTAGGGAAGACAAAATGGGTGACTACCCTCACCTAGATAATAATATGGAGGTAGAAAATACAAACTCTAATTTTTCATTCAATAAATATAGATGTAACTTAACAGATATAGAATTATTGACCAAGTTAGCGGAAAGACAAAATTTAAATACGAGTCCAAATATTACAGTTTTCTTAAAATCAGGAAATAACTTTCAGAATGGTAATCCACTTGAACTAAAAGAAAGTATATTGAAAGCGTTCACAATTAAAAAAAGTATTCTGAGTATAAGCAAAATAAGAAACGGCGAGATCATAATTAAAACAAATAACTGCGAGACCGTCAAAGAAGCTTTAAAAATTAAAGAAATTAAAGGTGTAAAAATAAGTACAAGTTGTCCTTTATTGGCCTAACCAGTAGTTATGTATTACAAGGAATAGACACAGACTATGCAATAGACGACATAAAATCGGAATTAGAAAATTACAATTATGCAATTTTTGATATCCAACGTTTTACCAAAAAAACAGAATCTGGATTTAAACCTATCAAAACAGTTAAAGTTACCCAAATTTGATGCAGTTTTCCCGAAAGAGTTCCAATAGGATTTGAAATGATTAAAACTAATCTCTACTATGAAAAACCTAGGCAATGCACAAACTGTTGGAAATTTGGACACATTCAAAAGTTTTGTAGAAGCTCAATAAAATGCCGTATTTGCTCACTAAACCACTCTGAAAACGATTGCAAAGAAATAAAAATAAAAAAAATGTTGCTCTTGTGGAGAGGAGCATGAAGCTAACGATAAAGATTGCAAAAGATATCAAGAGGAAGTTGAAATCTCAAAAATTAAAATACAGCAACAAATCTAGAGATACGAAGCAGTTGTGTGTGTGTGTGTGAGAAATTCCAAAGGGAAAAAAAACCTCATACTCTGCCAAAACCTATAATGATCAAACAGAGAAGATAGAAAATCTTGAAAAAAAGTTTGCAAAATTAGAGTTGAAATTTGAAGAAAACAATAACATATTTGAAAAAAATTAGAACAAATAGAGCAACGTTTCACGACAGAACTGAATACCGTGGTAGCACAAATAAATTTGAGCTGTTCTTCACAAATGAATACCATGGAATCCACCTTAAAAAAAGTTGCATCCAATATAACAATTCCAAAAGATGATAATTGTCTAATAAATAGAAAACAGAATGAAAAAGCAAAAAGATTCAAGAAAATATCAGAACAGAGAGGAAACACATTAGATAGTGTAGTAGAAAAAAATAAAGGAACTTAAATAAATAATCAAATTTTCTTATATATATTTTTTTTTCTCGCTGAAAACTCAATATTAATCTACTTTCTTTTTTCGAATATTTAAACCAATTTGTAGTATCGCACCTTTTTTCCCCCCGTTTTAAATCATGAACATAATCCAATGGAATGGACGTGGAATTAAAAACAAGAGGTCAGATATTCTTTTCGAGCCAATTTTTCAAAAAGCAAGTATTTTAATAATTCAAGAAACTAGGTTACATCCAAATGATATTTTCACAATTCCCAATAAGAATATATTCAGAATTGATAGGTAAATCAAAAGAGGAGGAGGACTAATGATAGTTTTAAATAAAGATATCAGTGCAATAAAAAAATATTCCCAGAAATTAGTGAAGACTTAGAAATTTTAATAGTTAGAGTTCAGATAGATTTAATTCCTATCACAATTTTTAATATATACTTCCCACCTTGTAACTTTAAAGACATCAATTTATCTAAAATAGCATCATATATTGATAATCACAGTTTAATATTGGGAGATTTCAACGCATCTCATGCAATATGGGGATCAAAAAATTCCAGTGCTTCTGGAAAAGAGATTTTTGACTGGATCATTGAAAAAGACTTAATATTATTAAACGATAAAAGTCCAACTTATCTCCATTCATCGGGAATTTCTACATCTATAGATCTTTCTTTAGCATCTATAGATTTAAATTATGATTTATCCTGGTCCACAAATACCGATAATTTTGGAAGTGACCAATTCCCTATAACTATTAATTACAAAAGAACAAACAGCTCACCAACTAATAATTTTAAACAAAAAACAAACTGGAACAAATTTATCAATATTATTCAACAAAATTTAAATTTAAATGAAAACATAAATATAGATATTATAAAAGAAATTAAAAAAGCTCAAATCTTATCTCAAGAATCAGAAAAAAAACAGATCAGTTCAAGAGCTCCATGGTGGACAGCAGCATGCGGGCATTTAAGAGCAAAAAAAGGAAAACTCCTTAATAAAGCAAGGAAAAACTTTAAAGAAGAAGACTGGATAAAATATAAAGAAGTAAGCGCAAAACTTAAGCGAACAATCAAAGCCTGTAAAGAAAATTTTTGGCACAAGACATGCGAAAAAATATCTTCTCCTAAAGTTCTTTTTAAAATAATCCGAATAGTCAAAAATAGAACAAATCCTAACTATTCTTCCTTTAATATTATTGATAATAACGGAACAATATTAACAAACGAACAATCCCAAGCAAACTTTTTTTTACAATATTACGCAAAACAAAACAACGATAGTATTCCAAATATTTCTATTCCGGACAATAGCCAGGATATTAATAAACCTTTTTCTTTAAAAGAATTAGAAATAGCAATATCTCATCAAAAGAACTGCAGTCCAGGGCATGATAAAATTTCTCTCCAATCAATAAACCATCTCCCCATCAAAGTAATAAATTTCCTTCGGAAATCATTTCATGGCAGTTGGTCTTCAAGTCAAATTCCAAAAAATTGAACTCATGCAATTATCCTACCTTTCATAAAACCTCACAAAAATCCCAAGGAAGTTTCGTCATACCGTCCTATTTCTCTTACTTTACTAATTGCCAAATTATTAGAAAGAATGATTCTACATAGAATGTTAGATTTCAGTTTTCAAAACAAAATTTTTCATGTTAATCATCATGGTTTTTACCCTCACAGAAGCAGCATTAATACATTACTTCAATTACAACTTGACATCATGCTGGCTAGAGAACGCAAAGAATATTTTATTTTGGTAGTGTTGGATATTAAAGCAGCTTGTGACTCAGTGTGTCCAAATGGCCTTATTTCTAAATTAAACAACGTTGGATACTCTGGTAGATTACTACGATGGATTCAAATTTTCTTACATCAAAGAACAATTCAAATCAAATGGAAGAAAATGTTTTTCAAAAATCGTTAAAAGCAATTATGGTGTACCCCAGGGTTGTATCTTAAGTCCTTTCCTTTTTATGATTTAAATGGCAGACATTTTTGAAATTCAACACGACAGCCATCTTCTGGTTTATGCTGACGACATATTTTTATATAATAGTGGTACACAAATTGGAATAAAACAATAGGCGAAATGCAAAAATCTTTAAATAAAATTTCAGTCTGGGGTAAAAAATGGAAATTGTCCACCTCTTCAGAAAAAAGCAGTCTAATCAACTTTTCCATAAAAAAAAGCACAATACCTACATTACTTAAAATATGCGAAACACCTATTCCCGAATTGAAGAGTCTGAAAATCCTGGGTATCATCTTCCACCCCAATATCGCCTGGAAAAATCATATTAATTACCTACACCAGAAGGGATTCAAATATATAATTCCATTAAAGCCTTATCTTCTCCGAAAATAGGTACAAGATCTGATCATCTTTTAAATATTATTAATGCCACAATCCGTTCTATCTTTGACTATGGAAGTCAACTTTTCTAGCAATAGCAACAGACAAAAACTAGAACCGATTTACAATGCTGCCTTACGTTTAGCCCTAGGTCTCCCAAGAAATACCCCGTTAGATTTATTAAGAGTAGAGTCTGTGAATGGAAGTATTAATACTCGCCATAATTTCCTTTGCCAAAAATTTATAACCAAGCAAATAGCATTAAAAACTGGTCACCGAATGGAGGATATAAATAACAGATTTTATTATTAGGACATTTATTTTTTAGGATATAAATAACATTTTTTATAAATATAGAGAAAAAGAGATTAGTATTTTTCAAAAGACGATCAACCTGCTCCAAGAATTATGCATGTCTAAAGTAAATATTCTTCAATGGATCCCTTCTCCTCCAATCTGTGAAAATCGCAAAATAAACATCTATACTCATGAGCTACCATTTCAAAACAAGGATCTTCCAGATGACATAGTACAAAATATGTTTAATGATTACATTCAGCCCAAATTTAATAACAATATCATAATAGCAACAGATAATTAAAAAAATACTAATCAAACATCTATAGGAATTTTGATCCCTAAGAGAAAAGTTCGACGAAATTTCATACTAAAAGAAATGATTTCAATTTTCACAGCTGAAGCTATAGCCATATGGACTGCGCTAAAAAATTGGGTTTCTGAAACCGAAAACTATATCATCCTGACGGACAGCTTATCAGTTCTAAAAAGTATCCAAAATATTAATAGAAAATCCAATACGATAATATTAAAAATAAGTTCAACTTTACATCAGTGCCTCCAAATAGCTCAATCAATTACATTCATTTGGATACCAGCTTACAAGGGAATAGGGATTAATGAAGAAGTTGATAAATTAGCTAAAGCCTCTCCAGAGCCGTGGAATATTATTTCTTGGATAACTTGGGAAGACCTACATACTTATTTAAAAAACAACACCAAAAATAAAAGTGAAGAAATATGGAAAAAGAGCAAAAGATGTAAAAATTATTTTTATGTTTCTCTTCTTGAAAAATGGAATAGATAGGCAGCAAAAAATAGAAATACAGAAGTTTTAATCAATAAGTTGCGAGCTAAAAAACTACCATTAAATGATATATATTTCCTTTTTAAACAAACAGATTCTCCTTTGTGTGCAGATTGTAAAGTACCAGAAACTAGTGAACATTTTATATTAAACTGTATCAAATACAAATCGCAGCGTGAACTTTTGAAAAATTTTATCTCCAACTACGGAGAATGGTCTTATTCCTCAATAGCGAAATGTAAAACAACAGAGCATGTTCAAAAAGTTGAAAAATTTTTGACATCAACCAATAGATTCTAAAATTCCAGCTAATTGTTTCTCAATATTCTACTTTCATTAATCTCAGTTGAAGCACAAGGCGATAATTCAAACTAGTGAAAGACAATGCAATCACGAACTGTGCGTTACAACTTGGATTAAAAACTAATCAAAATGTTATCGGATCATAAGGCGTTAGCCAAGTCTCCACTATTACAATGGTTTTACTGTACTGAACTGAACTGAAATTGCACAATTAACTTTCTCTCCTATTATACTTTCAATTGGGTTTCTCGACAAAACGTCAGCTACTGTATTTTGAGTACCAAGACGATGCTCCCATTCTACATTAAATTCTGCTAATTTTAATGCCCATCTGATCATTCTATTTGACAAATTTTTACCATTCGTTAAATGCGTTATCGCAGCGTGATCCGTAATAACCTTAATCGGCAAAGAACCTAAATACGTTCTGAATTTATTCAGAGCCCAAACCACTGCTTAACATTCCCTCTCTCTCTGTGTGTGTTACCGTGTAATTCCTCTCTGCAGCACTAAATGTACGAGAAGCAAATACTACTGGTCTCTGCTCTTGGTTTAGAACCGCTCCTACTCCTATTGAGCTTGCATCCGTAAATAATTTAAAAGGTTTTTTGAAATCTGGGAATTTTAAAACTGGCGCTTTTGTTATGGCCGTCTTGATCTCGTCGAATGCTTTCTGCGCCTCAATCAACCAAATAAATTTCTTTAATTTTCGTTTAAGATTAGAAAGAAGTTCGCAAAGATCGGCATAATTTTTAATAAATTTTGCGTACCATTGGGACATTCCTAAAAACTTCGACACCTCTTTGGAATTACGCGGAGGTTTCATTTCAACTATAGCTTGAACTTTTGTTTCATCAGTTTTAATTCCCTCCTTATTAATAATTAAACCCAGATATTTTAACTCCTCACAACCAAATTTACACTTGTTTTTATTTAACGTTAACCCCGCCTCATGTAATAATCGAAAGACTTCTTTCAAATGCTTAACATGCTGAGTGAATGATGAAGATGATATAATCACATCGTCCATATAAACATTCACAAATTTCCCTATCACGGGTTTGAGAATTATATCTATTGCTTTCTGAAAATTGGGAGCCGCCCCACACAAGCCAAATGGCATTCTGCGAAAAGCGTAGGTACCATTTTTCGTGACAAACGCTGTCTTAACTATATCGCTAGGGTTCACAGCTATCTGAAAATATCTCGACCGAAGGTCTAGGGCAGACATTATCCCCGTATGGGATATGTTCATTATTAAATCGTCTATTAAGGGTAAAGGATACCGAGGGTATTTCGTGATCACATTCAGTTTCCGTAATCAACAGCAAATCTATACGCTTTCGGATTATCCGGCAGTGGTAACCCATTATTCTTTCTACATAACACAACTGGTGACGCGTACGGGGATTGAATGGGAATTATAGTTCCTTTTAACATTTTGTCTACGTGATAATCGAGAATCTCCTGCTTAACCCTATCATACCTGTACGGCCTGGAAACAACCGGTGGGTTATCTCCTGTGTCAATCTCATGATATAGAACAAGGGTAAGCCCTGGTTTATCCGAAAACAATCCTTGAAAACTATCAAACAAATCTTGTAATTCCCGTTTTTGTTTTTCTTCTAATTTTGTCTTAGAAAGATCTATTTCTACTTTTTTTCTATTTCAACCGTTTTAACCACCTTATTAATCTGCGAATCTGGAACCGCCCAAGATTTTCGATCAAAGTCTAAAATTATCTTTGATCCACCTATGAAGTCTATCCCAAGATACATGGGTATTCCAAATCTGCTAACACATGGAACAGCCAAGGTTTTTCAAACTCCCGTATTCGAATATTTAATTCCACAACGCCAATATTTCGACATTTAGCTCCCTGTGTCGTTATCACCTGAGTACTCGATTTCTTTACTTGCTTATAAAAAATATTTTTGGTATGCATTCTCCGATATAAATGATTTCTCCGCTCCAATGTTCCATAACACTTTCGTAAAAGTCTCGTCTAATAAAATAGGAACATATGGAAGTTCCACCGGAGACATGCATATTGCTGAAAGTTTAATCGGTGACTCATTTATCGACTGCATCTGATCACATTTAACATCACTCACTTTCAAAACATTTAATCGTCCCATTTGTTTTCTACCGCCTCGACTAAAATTTTCACTCGAACCCCTATTTCTTTGGTCCCCTCTACTAAAATCGTCATTTTGACCTCGATTTCTAAATTGATATCCCCTATCGTTAAATCTGCGATCATCGATTTGAAACCTATTCCTGCTCTCGAATCACTGATTTCCTTGACGGCTATTCTGATAGTTACCCCTATAATCATTTCTACCATTATTCGGTCTACGCACCACTTCAGAATTTCTCCATTTCCTCGATTATTACCTACATTAGACATCCTACGCTCATTCCAACCTCGTCCTTTCACATTATCACCATTTCTCGAACCCCGTGTTGCCTTGCATGAATATCTTTCCTCAAACTTAGCTAAGACCTCTAATAATTGGATCGCGATTTGTGGATTACGCACTTTAACCTAATCCTGGACTTGCGTTTCAAGTCTAACAAAAATATGATCTACAAGGGCTTTCTCAGACATCCCCAGTTCTAGTTTCTTTTGCAATTTTAATAAATCGTAAACAAAATCCTTCGGCTCCTGGTTCTGTCTTTGCTGCGACGCGTGAAAACGTGTTTCTAAATCTTTCCTATTTTGGATGGCAGGGAATGCTTTCGACAATGCTGCTTTCAGCTGTGCGAAGTCCGTGGCGGTAATTTTCGCTAACTCTGATCCGAATATTTGGCACCAATCCAGGGCTCTCCCCAGGAGATGACCTTTCAAATAAGCACACGATAAGTCACTGGGTATTTCAAGTATTTTGATTTGATTGTCAATACCTTCCAAAAATTCGGTGACGTTCTCCGACCCAGAAAAGTACACTTCTGGCCAAACATTAAATTCTCTCGCGTTTCTCATCTCGGGGCCATATAGATTAAACCTAGTTGGGCGCCATTGTGATGTTCCTCCCCTTGGAAGTACATCTCTCGAAGCATCAGCGTGAGCTAGAAATGTAGGATTAACGAAAGAACTAGGATCAAACATTATCTTTATATGACTTTATTAAGATATTCAACTTAAACCTTTAACAAATTCAATTATAATAATTAATATGAGAGAATCTACGATGAAGTAATACGCAACACACACTATATATAAATTTATAATAAGACATAATCCAATTCAGACCAATGCCAATAAGCGAACCACCTAATCCTCGATTCTAATATTAAGTAATCAATCCTACCTTATTATATCTCGTAGTAGCTCTTGTCTTTATCTGCAATGGGATGCAGCTGTACGCAGTACGGCTTCCTTCTAATCGAATACTAATATATGTATCCACGTCACGCAGAACTTATTCAAACTTGAAACACGAAATGTAATAATCATCAACTGCCACAACCAACTTCAATTGTCTAACATTCCTTTACATTGCCATCCCGCTTACTCTAATATCCGATAATTAAAGTCCGTTCCTTTGCATCTTCTGTTTACATTTCATTTCTTGGATTTGGTTGGAAAAGAGTTGCCATTAATTCTCGCCCAAAGAACCCAAAGGACTTGTTAAAGAAAAGACGCGTGAGATGTCACAATCCCTCCAAGAAACAAAACGTGATTTATTCGAGGGTCTTAATGGCCCTTAATAAATTACGTGCCTAAATTTTATTCTTCTACTTCTAACTTTCCACGCTTTAATTTATAACTTCGAATATTCATTCTAACCGTTAATTTCCATTGCTCCACTTAAATTTTAATTTTCACTATTCATCTTAAGTTTAATTATTAATATTTCTCCTTAATTTGAATTTTCAACAGCCTCAATAAATTTTATTCAATTAACTAGACCAACATTCATAGTTATGCATTTTAATCACGGTAGATTCTCACATGTACAGAATAAATAGACGTGCCCCATCTGGGCTACGGGACCGGGAAAAAACTATATATGAATTAAATGGCAAAAAAAACCGAGGTCCGCACGTCTCTTAACTAACCTATTTCTACTTAAATGCTACTTAAAGTCTAATAATTCTGCTTCTTTACAGCTTCTTATCTTCATTGTCCTTTGTACAAAGAAAAATTAACCATTCATTTTTCTACATCGACTTCAGCTTTTAATTTTCTATCCAAATGAAAACTTTCAATAGACTTCAGGGTCTGTCACCCTAAAACAAAAACTTCCTAAGTCAATTGGTAAAAACAAAGTTTAACATATTATAATTACATTCCACAATTTTTATACATTAGATATCACTTTTTAAATTGCAACTAATTTCTATACATATATTTCAACTGGCTCTTTCAAAAACTTCCCCTCAACAACAAGAACAAG
>BMAU01005274.1:0-10343 GCA_019973935.1 Trichonephila clavipes
TAAAATGCTCACTAGTTTCTGGTACTTTACAATCTGCACACAAAGGAGAATCTGTTAGTTTAAAAGGAAATATATATAATTTAATGGTAATTTTTTAGCTCGCAACTTATTGATTAAAACTTCTGTATTTCTATTTTTGCTGCCTGTCTGTTCCATTTTTGAGGATGAGAAATATACAAATAATTTTTATGTCTCTTGCTCTTTTTCCATATTTCTTCCTTTTTTGATTTTGTGTTGTTTTTTAAAATATGTATGTAGATCTTCATAAGTTATCCAAGAAATAATATTCCACGGCTCTGAGAGGCTTTAGCTAATTTTATCAACTTCTTCATTAATCCCTATTCCCTTTGTGAGCTGGTATCCAAATGAATGTAATTGATTGAGCTATTTGGAGGCACTGATGTAAAGTTGAACTTAAGTTTAATATTATCGTATTTTATTTTCTATTAATATTTTGGATGCTTTTTAGGACTGATAAGCTGTCCGTCAAGATGATATAGTTTTCTGTTTCAGAAACCCAATTTTTAACGCAGTCCATATGGCTATAGCTTCAGCTGTGAATATTGAAATTATTTCTTTCAGTATGAAATTTTGTCGAATTTTTTTTTTAAGGGTCAAAATTCCTATTGATGTTTGATTAGTATTTTTTGAACCATCGGTTGGTATTATGATATTGTTATTAAATTTTGGCTGAATGTAATCATTAAACATATTTTGTACTAAGTCATCTGGAAGATCCTTGTTTTGAAATGGTAGTTCATGAGTATAGATGTTTATTTTTCGATTATCATAGATTGGGCGAGGAGGGATCCATTGAAGAATATCTACTTTAGAGATGCATAATTCTTGGAGCAGGTTGATCGTCTTTTGAAAAATACTGATCTCTTTTTCTCTGTATTTATAAAAATACTATGTATATTCCAAAATAACCTTTGCGTTCGGTGACCAGTCTTTTTTAATGCTATTTTTCTTGGTTATAAATTTTTGGCAAAGGAAATTATGGCGAGTATAATACTTCCATTCATAGACTCTGCTGTTAATAAATCCAACGAGGTATTTCTTGGGAGAATAGGGCTAAACGTAAGGCAGCATTGTAAATCGGTTCTAGTTTCTGTCTGTTGCTATTGCTAGAAAAGGAAAGTATTAGTTGACTTTCATAGTCAAAGATAGAACGGATTGTGGCATTAATAATATTTAAAAGATGATCAGACCTTGTTCCTATTTTCGGAGAAGATAAGGCTTTAATGGCATTTAAATATTTAAATCCTTCTTTTGACGTAGGTAATTAACGTGATTTTTCCAGGTGATATTGGGGCCGAAGATGATACCCAGGATTTTTTTTTTCAGACTCTTCACACTTCGGGAATAAGTTTGTCGCATATTTTAAGTAATGGAGGTATTGTGCTTCTTTTTCTGGAAAGTTGATTAGACTGCTTTTTTCTGGAGAGGTGGATAATTTTCGTTTTTTACACCGGACTGAAATTTTATTTAAAGGTTCTTACATTTCGCCTATTGTTTTATTCCAATTTGTACCACTATTATATAAAAATATGTCGTCAGCATAAACCAGAAGATGGCTGTCGTGTTGAATTTCAAAAATATCTGACATATAAATCATAAAAAGGAGAGAGAGAAAGGACTTAAGATACAACCCTTGGATACAGCATAATTGTTTGTAACGGTTTTTGAAAAAATGTTTCTCCATTTGATATTTGAATTGTTCTCTGATGTAAGAAGTTTTGAATCCATCGTAGTAATCTACCAGTGTATCCAACTTTGTTTAATTTAGAAATAAGGCCATTTGGCCACACATTGAGTCATATGCTGCTTTAATATCCAACGCTACCAAAATAAAATATTCTTTTTTGCGTTCTCTAGCCAGTATGATGTCATGTTGTAATTGAAGTAATGTATTAATGCTGCTTCTGTGAGGGTAAAAACCATGATGATTAACATGAAAAATTTTGTTTTGAAAACTGAAATCTAGCATTCTATGTAGTATCATTCTTTCTAATAATTTGGCAGTTACTGAGGTAAGAGAAATAGGATGGCATGACGAAACTTCCTTGGGATTTTTGTGAGGTTTTATGAAAGATAGGATAATTGCGTGAGTCCAGTCTTAAGGAATTTGACTTGAAAACCAACTGTCATTAAATGATTTCAGAAGGAGATTTATTGCTTTGAGATGGGGAGATGGTTTATTGATTGGAGAGAAATTTTATCATGCCCTGACTGCTGTTCTTTTGATGAGATATTGCTATTTCTAATTCTTTTAAAGAAAAAGGTTTATTAATATCCTGGCTATTGTCCAGAATAGAAATATTTGGAATATTATCGTTGTTTTGTTTTGCGTAATATTGTAAAAAACAGTTTGTTTGCTTGGGATTGTTCTTTTGTTAATATGGTTCCGTTATTTTCAATAATATTAAAGGAAGAATAGTTAGAATTTGTTCTATTTTTGATTATTCGGATTATTTAAAAAGAACTTTAGAAGATATTTTTTCGCATGTCTTGTGCCAAAAATTTTCTTTACAGGCTTTGATTGTTCTCTTAAGGTATCCGTACACCTTCGAAGAAAATTTTTTAAAAACTGTAATATTTCGAGATTATTAAAATATTTTTTCGATGAAATATAACTTAAAACTATGAAAAATAAATAATATGTTACTTGTAGTACATAAAAAAAAAATTTAGGAGTAAAGCATAGTGTAAATAGTAATTAAATTGATTATTAGAATAATAATATAACTCAAAAAAACAAAAATATTTTTCTGTAAATTTGATGATGATCATTTAACACTTTTTAGGCTGGTATTATTTTACTGATGATAATCAATTTATTACAATTTTTATCACGTTTCGAGTAAAAGAACATTGAAAAATCCTTATAAAAAAAATTATTACGAGCATGATATATTTTTAGTTACTAAAAACACATCAACTATATAATTATGAAAATTCAGGGGTTCTTTTAAATCTATAAAACAAATATATTTATAAAATTTGAACTAATTTGGATTATGATACAACTTTTTCTGATATTTACGTTGTCATATGTCAAAACATTAAACAAATTCATTTTGAGATAAATCAGAAACACAAACTTTGAACTGCAAATTTTAATATTAAACACAATTTGATATACTTAAAAATCTCCTGAAAATAACACCTTCTTTACTCTCTAAAACATTGATTTTTTTTTCCTTGTAGCTCTTAAAATTTTTCTACGCTTTTTACATTTGGTGTTGAATGTCGTTCTGCGTCGTTAATTCTATTGATGTCAAGATGTTTGTATGCTTTTAAAGTAAAATAACCAGGAGTTATATTAAGTTTTTTTAAAAATTTCAACACAATAAGTTTTGATCCATCATTAAATTGGTTCACAGCATCCAATGCACCATATTTTAAAATTTTGAGGCACACGAAAACTTCCTTGGGTACTTCTGCCATATAACGGCATTTAAACACTCGTTTGAATTTTGTGTTTGCCATGCAGGCATTTAATAAGCAGTGCCGGATGTACACAACTCTAAATATGTAGGCTTAATCGTGCTTTAGTACTCATTTGATAAGTTTTTATATTTTTCGTTTATTTTTGCCACAAGACAGTGCTCGCTGGTAGTAGCACCAACTATGTTTTGGATGGGACACTGCCCATGCATCGGTTTCATCGACAGTGATGAGCAATGAAACAAAACCGCAATAACATTTTTTCTGAAGACCAGATAGGTTTCCAACATTGCTATGAACAGCAATCCCATAATAATTTTGCAATCGGTCAATAAAAGAGTCGGTGAGTTTGCCAATAGTTTTACCATCAGACAGATTTTTATTTTTAGACTTTAGTTTGCGCAATCTCGCACCTATTCTCTTTTGAACATGACCAATGCATTCATATTTTGTGACGCTATCCTTCAATTAAGTATCTTTGACACTGATAAAGTTTTAGAGTCCCCGTCACCATAATAATGTGCATATTTAAGGCCTCGTTTGACAATAGAACGTTGAAGATTCTCAGCACCAACAGCTTCCATTTTTAACGCAGAACCTTGAAAATTTTGGCACACGTGATCTGCTGCAAAGTTTCCGACTCAATGCTTCTAGGCATTTTAGAAATCTTTCTGCAGGTGGGACAATATGACGACATTATTTCAATGTCTACTACTTTACCAGTGTCAACTGACAAAGCTGCGACACATCCATTCATGGAAGAGTAACCTCTACGCTGCCACGTTCCATCAACTGAAATGCCACATTCAACAATTTTATTTTTAGTAGGATGTAGCACTCAAAACAGTTCAGAAGCTTGCTTTTTGCATTGATAGTTCACTAACATGAGTTTATTCTCATGATTAGTGTACGCAGTTTTACTGAGCCTGGGCAAATTTAACGTACCACATAATTTAAAAACAAGCAGAAAAACATTTCCCAATTTGTCTCATACCATACACAAATCTTGTATTTACTTCAGGACAGTTTAAAGTTTTTTTTGAACTAGAAAACCCTGAGTAAAAGTCACAATGTTTACACCTGATAACAACATTTGAGCACAGACCATATGTGGAATCCTCAGAAAGCAGGATACCTTCTTCGAAACATCTTGGGCAGCAAAGTTGTAAAAACAAATTTAAAAGAGGACTTCCATATCAATTATTCTGTTACCAGTAAGTGGTTTACGTTGATATTCTGCTATTTCTTCATCAAAGGCAGCAGGTATTTAATTTTGAAGAACTGGCGTTGGTAGATGTTGCGCTGCTATTTTTGAATGTTTAATGGTAGATCCATTTACTAGAAATTGGCGTTTTCTCTTTGCACTAACTCTACGTTTAGCATTACCCATTTTAAATGACAAAAATTAAAATTTTCTGCTATAAAAAAGGATTAAACAAAAGCTTATAAAGAGCTACGCAATCATAAGCAAATGTAAACAAACAGTAAAGCACTCTATTTTCTTGCCAGATTCTAGATAAAAATATAAATAAAAACCTGTTGCCAATTGTATTCTTGATAATTCTGAAAACTCAAATTTATATTTTAAAAAGTTCAAATTTCTTACTATTGCATATTTCAACGATACTTTGAAAAATAAAAATGTCAACAAACAATTTTTCTACTTAGCAATGCAGACTTGTACTTCCGGGTTCAAAAAGGTGCTATAGAATGAAACTCAAATCCCCATAACATAAGTTCTAAATAAGATAGAAACAAAATTTAAACACCATTTTAAAGAAAAAAGTTCATATTTTCAAATAACATTTAAATTAAAAAATCGAAAAATTTGACGAAAACGACGTTTTGAAAGTGTACGGATACCTTAAGTTTTGCGCTTACTTCTTTAAATTTTATCCAGTCTTCTTCTTTAAAGTTTTTCCTTGCTTTATTATACGGAGTTTTCCTTTTTTGGCTCTTAAATGCCCGCATGCTGCTGTCCACCATGGAGCTCTTGAACTGATCTGTTTTTTTTCGGTTTCTTGAGATAAGATTTGAGCTTTTTTAATTTCTTTTATAATATCTATATTTATGTTTTCATTTAAATTTACATTTTGTTGAATAATATTGATAAATTTGTTCCAATTTGTTTTTTGTTTACAATTATTAGTTACTGAGCTGTTTGCTCTTTTGTAATTAATAATTATAGGGAAGTGGTCACTTCCAAAATTATCGGTATTTGTGGACCAGGATAAATCATAATTTAAATCTATAGATGCTAAAG
This sequence comes from Trichonephila clavipes, assembly GCA_019973935.1. NCBI lineage: Eukaryota > Metazoa > Arthropoda > Arachnida > Araneae > Nephilidae > Trichonephila > Trichonephila clavipes. The sequence goes on from BMAU01005274.1 coordinate 5,714, forward strand.
AAAGATCTATAGATGTAAAAATTCCCGATGAATGGAGATAAGTTGGACTTTTATCGTTTAATAATATGAAGTCTTTTTAAATTATCCAGTCAAAAATCTTTTTTCTAGAAGCACTGGAATTTTTTGTTCCCCATATCTCATGAGATGCGTTGAAATCTCCCAATATCAAACTGTGATTATCAATATATGATGCTATTTTTGATAAATTGATCTCTTTAAAGTTACCCGGTGGGATGTATATATTAAAAATTGTGATAGGAACTAAACCTATTTGAACTCTGACTATTAAAATTTCTAAGTCTTCACTAATTTCTAAGAATATTTTTATTGCGCTAATATTTTTATTTAAAACTATCATTAACCCTCCTCCTCTTTTGATTTCTCTATCAATTCTGAATATATTCTTATTGGGAATTGTGAAAATACCATTTGGATGTAACAAGGTTTCTTGAATTATTAAAATACTTGCTTTTTGAAGAATTGGAGCGAAAAGAATATCAGGCCTCTTGTTTTTAATTCCACATTTATTCCATTGGATTATGTTCATGATTTAAAACGGAAAAAAGGTGCGATACTACGAATTAGTTTAAAATTCGCGAAAAAGAAAGTAGATTAATATTGAGTTTTTAGCGAGAAAAAAAAAATATAAGAAAATTTGATTATTTATTTAAGTTCCTTTTATTTTTTTCTACTACACTATCTAATGTGTTTCCTCTCTGTTCGAATATTTTCTTGAATCTTTTTGCTTTTTCATTCTGTTTTCTATTTATTAGACAATCATCATCTTTTTGAATTGTTATATTGGATGCAACTTTTTAGGTGGATTCCATGGTAGTCATTAGGAAGAAAATCTTAAATTTATTTGTGCGACCACGGTATTCAGTTCTGACGTGAAGCGTTGTACTATTTGTTCTAATTTCTTTTCGAATATGTTATTGTTTTCTTCAAATTTCATCTCTAATTTCGCAAACTTTTTTTCAAGATTTTCTATCTTCTCTGTTTGATCATTATAGGTTTTGGCCGAGTATGAGGTTTTTTTTCCCTTTGGAATTTTTCAACTGCTTCGTTTCTCGAGATTTGTTGTTGTACTTCAATTTTTAAGATTTCAATTTCTTCTTGATATTTTTTGCAATCTTTATCATTAGCTTCATGCTCCTTTCCACAAGGGCTGCATTTTTTTATTTTTATTTCTTTGCATTCGTTTTCAGAGTGGTTCAGTGAACAAATTCGGCAGTTTATTGCGCTTCTACAAAATTTTTGAATGTGTCCAAATTTCCAGCAGTTTTTGCATTGCCTAGGTTTTTCATAGTAAAGAGTAGTTTTAATCATTTCAAATCCAATAGGAACTCTTTCGGGAATACTGCATCCAATTTGGGTAACTTTAACTGTTTTGATCGGTTTAAATCCAGATTCTGTTTTTTGGTAAAGCGTTGGATATCAAAAATTGCGTAATTGTAATTTTCTAATTCCGATTTTATGTCGTCTATATTGCATATTCTGTGTCTATTCCCTGCAATATATAACTAGTGGTTAGGCCAGTAAAGGACAATCTTGTACTTATTTTTACACCATTAATTTCTTTAATTTTTAAAGCTTCTTTGACGGTCTCGCAATTATTTGTTTTAATTATGATCTCACCGTTTCTTGTTTTGCTTATACTTAGAATATTTTTTTTTAATTGTGAACTCTTTCATTATACTTTCTTTTAGTTTAAGTGGATTACCATTCTGAAAGCCATTTTGTGATTTTAAGAAAATTGTAATATTTGGACTCGTATTTAAATTTTGTCTTTCCGCTAACTTGGTCAATAATTCTCTCTATATCTGTTAAGTTACATCTATATTTATTGAATGAAAAATTAGAGTTTGTATTTTCTACCTCCATATTATTATCTAGGTGAGGGTAGTCACCCATTTTGTCTTCCCTACTCCAACACTCAAAATTGTATAAATACACTATCTTGTGTAAATAATTAAATTAAAAGCTCTTATTTGAAAATATAATAAAAATTATATGAACTAAATTTCAATACAAAATAAAAATTCAAAACGATCTCACCCGCTCGAATCTACTTGGAAAGTCAAAACTATCCAATATTTTAGCACACCTTTACAGTCAGATCACGCTTGCGGTCCCATAAGAATCATACGTCAAAAACATTATTATTGAATACAGTTACAGTTAATATCTTTATGTGGGATTTGGAGCAACAAAGGCTTTATCCTATAAAAAAACTAACAAATATTAACAAGTCAGTTGATGTCCAAATATTTTAACTTCTGAATAAAAAATCTGAATGTTGATCTGTTTGATATAGCTTTCTCCAGTAACTCTTTGAAGGTGATATTGCAAGGTAGATCAATTTTGAGAAAAGATTTTAGATGATTCGAGGGTATGTATATGTATTGTAGCTTACTAAAATATGTTCCAAGTCATTTAAACAATTACAAGAACTATATACAAATTACATTATGCGTTAAATTGAATCTTTGAAGAAGTCCTGGGGTAATGATCATTTTGCTAAAGATTCGAGTGCATAGAATTTCTTCTCTTCTATTATTTGTCCATTTAGAGATGATGCTAATGTTTGTAATATTGCCCAAATTTTCAAAATACTTGCTTGAATAAAAATTATTATTTGCTTTTTTAAATCTTTCTTGATATATTTTTTACTGGTGCCTTCTGAAGCAATCCAGTCAATATAAATGTTAGACTCCGTGACAGATCTTGCGAGATAATCCGCCTGCTCATTCCATAGAATATTAGAGTGTCGGGGAGTCCAAATTACACTGCTGGCCAACGTAAATGCAACACACTGAAGGAAGCATGCAAATAACATGAAATTTACAACATGTATTAGCGGAGGTGAGATATGCAAATGATTAGAATTTCAGCACGGACACACATCACGCGTTCCTGTGGCGCCACCTCAAAGCGCTATTTAAGGCTTGGAGATTTCGACGATTTCAAGTTCGGCAATTGTGTTTTTTTCAAAAAACGATCAGTTATGTCTCGTAGAAAACGGCAATCAGTTTTTGATCAAGTATCCGAGTTCGACAGAGGAAGGATAGTGGCCTACCGAGATTGTGGATTACCTTTCAAGGGAATCGGTAGTCGTGTTGGACGAAACCAAACAACTGTAATGCGGATATGTGGCCGTTGGATGCAGGAGGGTACGACGGACCGGCGTGGCCGATCGCAACCACCTCAGTGCACCACTTCATGTGAGGACAGGCAAACTGTGCGCATGTCAATGACGGATCGCTCAGTCACATCACGAACCGTAGAAAAGCACATTGAGTCTGTAACGCATTCAGCGTCTGCGCGTACAATTCAACGCCATTTACAGCAGAGTGGTCTGTCAGCAAGACGTCCATTGCTTGGTCTACCCTTGGCGCAGAACCACAGACGTCTTCGCCGCCACTGGTGCGATGAAAGAAGGATGTGGGTGGCAGAATGGAATGAAGTTGTCTTTACTGACGAGTCACGCATCTGTCTGCAACACCACGATGGTCGGATTCGAGTCTTGAGACTCCGTGGAGAGAGGATGCTGAACAGTTGCGTTATGCACCGCCACACTGGTTCTGCACTGGATATTAGGTTATGGGGTGGTATTGGGTATCACTCTCGCACTCTTCTAGTACGCATTGCCGGTACTTTAAACTGCCAGCGCTACATCTCCGAGGTGTTGGAGCCAGTTGTCCTTCTTTACCTTCAGGGCTTGGCCACAGCCATATTTCAACAGGATAATGCGCGACCACACATGACACGCATTGTCGAAAGGTTCTTCGTCAATCACCAGATTGAATGGCTTCCCTGGACGGCTCGCTCTCCAGATCTTTCGCCAATAGAAAACATGTGATCCATGGTTGCTCAACAATTTATCTAGATTACACCCCAGCTGCCACACCAGATCAACTTTGGCAACGTGTGGAAGCTGCTTGGTCTGCTGTACCCCAAGAGCACATCCAAAGTCTCTTTGAATCAATGCCGAGGCATGTGGCAGTGGTGATCTCCAACAATGGCGGCTACTCTGGCTACTGATTCTGGCAGGAATCACACCTCACAGAAGTCTATAAATTTAATCATTTGATACTTGGTCAACATGTTATCTACAAAATAAATTTTGTTGTGCTATCTTTCGTCCTTCTTGGTGTTGCATTTACGGTGGCCAGCAGTGAAAAATTAGCTGATTGTTATAATATGATTGTATGTAAATGTAACCTAGCTAGTCTGTGAATCGCACTATGTGATTTAATTGAATAATTCTGAAGAGCATAGATAACAGAGAGACTATCAGATAAGATTAGCAGATTTTTATTTCAAACAGTCAGATCATCTATAGCTTGGCAAATAACCAAAGCTTCAGTGGTAAAAATTGAATTATTGTGACTTATTCTGTAAGCCAGCGTTTCTCAAACTGGGGGGCGCGAGCACATTGAAAAGTCGAAAACAAAACTTTATTTAAAAAATTATTAATTTACTGAAAGTAAACAAACAAAACACTTTCTGATATAATAAAATATAGAATTTACACTGATATAATACACCTATAAATGTATCAGTACTGTACAAAGTATATTTTAGTACTAATTGAACAGTACTAAGTGAAGAACAAGTTTGATAATTA
>BMAU01005276.1:0-116947 GCA_019973935.1 Trichonephila clavipes
AATTCCGGGAAACTGCCAGCTACCTCTTGACAGCATCTAATGCTGCATCCTCATCATCATTTTCGCTTGGCACAGCGTTCCACAATTCGCCGGATGGAGCTTCGCCATCTAAAAAAATAACATATTAATTTAAAAAAATCTTCTTACTCAGTATTCATTATAACAAATATACTAATAATAACACGTACAGTATAGTGTAACAAATTTCTACATACAGCTTTAAAAAAAATAAGGAACCTACCCTTAATAATTTTTTTAGTTCTCATCAAAGCCGATAAAAATTAGTATCATTATTTAAAAATTGGCTAAATTATAATACTAATTGATTTGCTGACTTAATTAGCATGGTTAGACAACTTCTTAAAAGCTTCGATTCAATATCTGATTTTTTTTCTATAGAATTGAGTAGATAACTCCCTAAATAGTCTGCTTTCAAATTTTGTTTTTATTCCAATCATTAGTTTCAGAGGTATTCGGGGGGGGGATTTAAAGGTTATCATATTAGATTATAGATTAAAATTGCTAAATTTTAAGTATCATTTTTTTCAGTTTAAATCTTTAAACAATGTTCCTTATCATTTTTTACTTCAAAACTTTTATTTCCTTTTATTTTTAATACATCATAAAATATTTTATAATATAAGTTGTTAATTCAAAAATAAAACACGTCGTTTTTAATATTTCTTCATTTTCCAACTGCACACGGTGCATGATAAGGGAACCGTTAATTAAAAATTATAAACTAGTACACGGTCCCCTAACACTGCACAGCGTGCGATGAGATTAGCAAAAGTTATTCTGCTAAGAATTTCAGCTCTTGTCAATAGTTTACTCACTTTTCACTTAAACTTTAAGAGGAATTTAATTAATTTATATAATTCCGACCAGTAACTTTGAAACATATTAATTATCAAACATATTAGCTATAAATTACAATAAGCATTTATAGCAGTGCTTCTTAAAGTTTCAATGTATGCAACCCCATATTCAATCTTAATTTTCATCGCGCGCGCCCCCTTTCCTTACAATACAATAACAATACATTAAATTCAATAATGCAATACTGTGATGCTAAAGCTTCAATACGACTTTAACCTCTTAAATGCAACCGGCGTATATAAAGGTTTCACTGAGCCAAAGCGTTAATTGCCCCCGGACGTATATATACGTCTTTCCGAAGTACCACCTTTTCTGTGCACTACTCTCCATAAAGTTATTCCGAAGGTTTTGGAATGCTATAAAAGGACTTTGACAGTGTTTGTGAAGGATTTTCTTATTTCAGAGAATTTGCTAATTTTTATTCCTTTACTCTCCCCCCTCCCTCAAATACACACATATGCGTGCTTCGTGGAAAACGGTGGCGTTAGGGAGCGACTCGCGTAAATTTTAATTGGCAGTTAAGGGAGAAATTATAAACCGTGCAAATTATCAATTATTCATTTTTGTATATAGTTTTATGTGTGACAAGCCCATGGGGTCATTAGTGAATTAATTATAAAATACATTGTGTTGTACTGATACATTTATAAGTGTATTATATCAGTGTATATGCGTATTTATCTTTTATTATGTCAGAATGTATTTTGTTTGCTTACTTTCAGTATATAAATTAGTAATTTTTCAAAATAAACTTTTAGTTTCGACTTTTCAATATGCTCGCGCCCCCCCTCATAGAGTTATCCTGCCCTCCTAGGGGGTCGCGACCCACGGTTTGAGAAACGCTTATTTATAGCAGTATTTGTGCAAACAGAAAAAAGGTTAGAATGTGTGCTTTTTTTTCTTTTTCAAAATTCTTTATGTTTCTTCTGTTCACATTTCAGGGATAATTTCTTTTCCTGATGTTTAGTCCTGATTTGGGGTGTCATTTTAGTTTTTCTTTGATTAGGCAGTCATTCAAATGAACTTTGTGTTTTCGTAAAATCTCTAATAATAAGAAAATAACGAAATTCTGCAAACTATTTCAAAAAGGTAACATATTCTAAACGTATGTTTAAGTAGTTATTCCTCAACAGTGTTAGCAATGATGATATTCTTTTTAAATCTATGTAAAAAAGGAATAAAAAAAATTGATGCGTTATATTTTAGGAAAAATATCAATGATTCATAACACTCAGTCATCGTCGATTTAACTTATATGTTGTATGAGTTTGTCTCAAGCATTCCAAACATTCCTTTATCGAAAAGTAAAGCTGGAATGTAGCTTATACTTAGTACTAATTCATACTAAACCTTCAATTGATGAGTAAAATCCATAAAGTCATTGAAAACTGGGACAACTTTAATAACTTCTGCAATTCTCGTCGCAGCTAGACAAATTTGGCATTATTGTTAATAGATCAAATGTCAATGTATTAATTAAGATAATTAATGAACTTCTAAAAAGATAAATTTTTACTATGAACAAGAACAATGCGATATTTTTTATTTCATTTCTCATTTTGAAATTATCTAAAATTTCAAATTTTTAAAATCCTGCCTGTACGTTTTCAAGTTACAAGGATATAAAAAATAGGACTCTTAGTGTTAAAAAAAATGTTTAAACCACTTATAGATAAACATTTTTTTCCCGAAAGATTTTTTAAAGTTTCTTGCCCCAAACAGTGGATTATATTTTTCTAAGTTTAAAATTTAAAAAAAATGTTAAAAGTTATATTGTTATGAAAAATATGAATGGTGTGAAATATGTGGATTCAAAAAAGACGAACTATAACAATTAAAATTTTTATATAGTTATATTTCCCCTGTCATAAAAATTCTTCATTTCAAATTCAAAATGTAAAACAATTTTCAGACAGTTCAAGAAATTAACTTTTAAATTAGTTCTGGAGATTTTTTAGTTCCTATTGGGGAGTTTTAAGAAGCTATAATCTAATTCAAAACATTCAGTTACCAATTTTATTATGAGATGTTAAGAAATGGAAAATTTTTCATATTATTAATTATTTTCATGGAAGTAATCCAGCATAGGACCCCTTAACAGTTTTTCTCAAATATCTTTGGAATTAATGATTGGATTTTTTTACTCAATTTTAAGACAAAATACATTAACTATTCTACACTACTAAGTTAATTAGATAATCCATTAGAATACTATAATTTATAGTTCTCTTCCATATACTGCTATGAGAATTACAGCAGTTATATTATAAGGATATCCTCTGTTTCTTAGCGGCTGTCCACTGTGTATACTTTCGCACTTTTAAGGTATCCGACTACGTTCAGAACGGTAATTTTAAAAAAGCGCATAAATGGATAATTTTCATGATACTTAGTGTCACTTAGATTAGAATACATATATAAAGTTGTTTTAAGAACATTTTGACAAAAACAATTATTTAAGTACAATATTTCGGCTAAAAGTTAACTTAGAATAACTTTTTTTAAAAATGTTCTCCTTTTGTGAAAAATGCTTCTATTTTAATAATATTTTGCCTGTATATAGCTGGGACCTCTGTACAGAGGCTCAATTATGACTTTTGAAAAATTCACGTTATTTTCAGAGTTACAACCAATTGAAATAGTTATTGGCGTTTTTTTCTTAAAATTTCTCCCCTCTGTTGTCATAAAACATGGATAAACCCACTTCTAAGTTATATATTTCAAAAATTCTAGTTGAGCCTCTGTACAGAGGTTTGAACTATATACAGGCGAAATATTATTATAATAGAAGCATTTTTCGCAAAAGGAGAATATTTTGAAAATGGGTCATTCTATGTTAATTTTTGTCAAAGTATTGTACTTAATTAATTTTTTATTGTAATTCTATTTTTAAAACAATTTTATATATATTTTCTAATCTAAGTGACACTAAATATCATAAATATTATCCATTTATACGCTTTTGCAAAATCACGTTTCTGAACGTAGTTGGATACCTTAAAGTAATTGATAACAATTAGTCGGGTAATTTAAAAAGCAAAAGAGTTTTTCGTTCACCGAATTTCTATAGTTGATACGCGTTTGTAAAGCACTGTGTGAAAATGATTGGACGTGAGTATTAAGAGATACCTTAATGCGTAATCATTGTTTATTGAATTGTAGCATTTTCCTTTAAAAACATTTTGTCTTATTCTCAGTTTTCTTTTAACATAAACTTTAATTTATACTCATTTATTTTTTTTAAAAATGTTGTGTAGAATCATTGAAGTTGATTTGGATTTATGTTTTTATTTTAATGCTGAAGGAATGATAGAAATTTAACACTTGTCGATGTCATATCTATTTAGGAGAATATTAATTCAAATAAGTCAGTCACAAAATTCATAAAGCTAAAAAACGAATCATGAGCCAAAAAGGAAAGATAAGTATTTTATAGTGTCCAAAGTACAAAATTGTCGATCTCAATATCTCAGCTCGAAGTTGTGTGTATGTGTGATGAGTGTTTCAGAATTAAAAACGTCAAACTGAAATGGACAAATTTAATTCTTTAATAAAACAAACCATAGGACCTATTACGTTTTCGCATTTTTAGAAGGCTTTTCTAACGTGAATATTTTTTCAAGCAAGTCAAGTTTACCAAATAAATTTTCCACAATCAGAAATAAACGTCTCTCATAGAATGAATAGGAGAAGATAATGATGTTTTTTACATTCACTTGGAATAAACCTTACATCACAATGATTCTTTGTCGAAATCAATAATTCTTCTAATACCCGAAATGATTCACGGTCTTCTATGAGTCAAAAGCAGTATATTATATCCGCTTCGCTAAATCTCCTATAAGTAGGGAGATGTATCATCCTGCAGTCAAGCGTCAAAACATAGCTTCTTTTCATTCAGCTGCCTCCAGGCATGGACCCGATGAAAACCAAAAACATTGTAAACTCTTCCTCATGTTCAGCCACCAAGGATAAAAGGATGTTTACTAAATGTTACCAATTTGTTCGGCTCTGACAAATAAGTATTGTTAGAACAAGTTGAACAACCTTAATCACAGCAAGTTTGCTTGTTTTCGGACATTACTATCTGTGAAAAAAGATCCTTCATCGATATTTATTCAAAAGAAGTTTAAAAAGTTTTTGTTCATCGTATCTCTTCTTCGCGATTTTGAAGCTATTAATAAAACTTCAACTTTTCGCTACTATTGTGAAGAATTTCATAACTGGCCACACAGGTTTGTTAGTGAACAAAATATAAAATAAATGAAAAAATGATATTAGATTGATAAAAAAATTGGATGCTTAGACTTTTTGTACTAAATTCGAAAAGAATAATTTATAGCGTTGATTTCCCATAGCTTTGATCAAGCATTTGAATACAATTCGATGATTTTTTTAACCGTTTACCAGGCCGTGTGATACATATATTTACCACCAAATTCATCAATTTAATCTCTTTATAAGTCATCTTCATTTGTCTAATTCAGTGCTCCTCAAACTTTCAATATTTGCAACCCATTATTCAATCATAATTTTCATCGCGCCCTCCTCCATACAATAACACAATGTATTTAAGGTATCCGACTACGCTCGGAACCGTGATTTTCAAAAGCGTATAAATGGATAATTTTCATTATATTTAGTGTCACTCAGATTATAATAAATGCGTAAAATTATTTTAAGGACATTTTGACAAAAAAAAAATTAATTTACATACAATATTTTGGCAAAAAATTAGCTTAGAATAATCTTTTTTCCAAATGTTCTCCTTTTGTCAAAAATGCTTCTATTTGAATAATATTTTGCCTGTATATAGCTCAGACCTCTGTTCAGAGGCTCAACTAGAATTTTTGAAATATATAACTTAGAAGTGGATTTATTCATATTTTACGACAACAGAGGGAAGCAATTTTAAGAAAAAAAACGCGAATAATTATTTCAATGGGTAGTAACTCTGAAAATAAAGTGAATTTTTCAAAAATTCTAGTTGAGCCTCTGTAGAGAGGTCTGATCTATATGCAGGCAAAATATTATTCTAATAGAACCATTTTTCACAAAAGGAGAACATTTGGAAAAAAGATTATTCTAAGTTAATTTTTTGCCAAAATATTATATTTAAATAAATTTTTTTTGTCAAAATGTCCCCTTAAAATAATTTTATGTATGTATTCTAATCTGAGTGATACTAAATATCATGAAAATGATCCATTTATGTGCTTTTTTAAAATCTCGCTTCCTAACGTAGTCGGATTCTTTACTTCAATATTACACTTTGACACTAAAGCTACGATACGACTTGAACCTCTTTAGTGCCCCCGGCGTTATATAAGCGCCTCGTTCAGGAAAAGCATTAATTGCTCGGGACGTATACGTACGTCTTCCCGATGTACGATCTTTTCTGTGCTCTGCTATTCATAAATTATTCCGAAGGCTTTGGAATCCAATAAAGGATCTTGGCAGTGTTCGTGAAGAATTTGAGAAGAAAGGCAAAAGGTATGTAAGTGCCCCTTAATAGCCCACAATGGGTTATGGAAAACATATTTCTATTCGACACAGGAGTCTTAAAAGCTAAGTTATTTAACCTAATAAGCTAAATTAACTCCTTTTCTTAAATCAGTCTCATTCCCCAAAATATTTTAATGTACCATCGCTAAAAAAATAGCCCGGTAGAGGGTTAAAAAATGTTGTTATTGTTGTGACTAATGCTTCCTTCATGACGAAGTCAGATCGAGGCCCGCGAAATTCATCGCGACTAAGGGCTATAATTTTTACTCCTGTTGTTAGCCTTAGCTTTGAGCACCATGTAGGTGACAGTACAATTTTGTTTGGTTCCACCCCAATTTAAGGCGGAAAACCTTAGGGGTGGCCAGGGGCATTCCACTTCTCTACCTTCCATCAACCACACGAGAGGACTTGCGGCTCGACGGCTATTTAGAGCACCTTCTTTCTGCAAAGGCACTATACATTTACAAACACCCATGTCTTCTCCGAGATTCAAACCCAGTCCCTACGGCACCACAGTCAGCATCTCTAACCACTATACCGGTTGGATGACAAGAAAAAAATTGGATACTTGTACTAAATTCGAAAAGAATAATTTATAGCGCCAATTGATTTCCCGTAGCTTTGATCAAGCATCTGAATACATTTCGATGTTTTATTTATACATTAAGGTAACAAAATATCTTTAAAATAATAGTAATTCTAAAGGAGGAAAAAAACTTCGGAATGGTTTCGCCAGATTTCAAAACGACATGCATTGTTTAGATTAAAAAAAAAAGAAGGGGAAAATGTGGACTCAATTTTTTTTTCTTAACATCTACGGATAAGTGTAAAAGAAAGATTAAATGGAATAAGTCTGCAGCATCCAAAGAATTTTTTAACCATCCATCTTTTCCAAGCTATTACTCAAGTATAAAATATGGTTGCGTTGATGTCTTTAGATTTGATGCATATCTTATAAATTCTTCCTGTCAGTTTCTAAATGGTAAGTTATTTGTGAAAGTAAGTAACACATAAAAACTATCAATGAAGGGCCAAATATGACATACTTAAAACCGCTACCTGAAATATCACTCCAGGTTGTAATTAGTGAAAAATTACAAACACAAATGCTCCATTTAGAAAACTAAGCTTCCTTTCATCCTTTAAGCTTGATTTGAAATACTTTCGTTCGTTTCTAAAGCTATGCATCCGATGACATTTTTTGTTTATCCACTCGATTCCGTTCAATCCTGATTATGCATGCCATAGAATTCTTGGATTTTTATTAGGATGGCGTGTTTTCGAAATTTTACGGGAACACATTTGTGACAAATCTATACGGAACTTTATCACTAACCTTCTGAGACGTCTTTTTTAGGGAAATTTAATTCCCTACCTATTTTCAATCAACTCCAAAAAGAGGACAGGAATTCCTTGTTATGCAGATTAGATAAAGTATTTAAGTCAAACGGGATAGTAATGTGAGAGACAGTAGGAGAGAGAGATTGAAGCAGGAAGTTATAATAATGAAGTTAGAGATTTATTATTGAAGATTTCTAGGTGGATAAATTAGGCACAGGAAGAGCTGAGATTCAGTGTGGTAAATATTGATTTATAATTAAAGTCTCATTAAAGTTTTATATTAGGAGTGAGATTAAAGTTAAATGTTCAGTAGGAACATTATTGAATATAATTCTGGGATCTCTTATTGCGGTAATCTCTGCGTGATCGATATTCTAATTATTAATTAATTGGATCATTAAATATTTAATTTAATATAAAGGAAAGTCCTTTTTAAACCTCATAAAGCTATTTTGAATTATTTGTTATTAAAAGTCTTTGATTCTATTTGGAAAAGATAACCAAATAAAGAAAGTTATTTATAAAAATGGCTACTGGTTCTTTTTTGACTCCAAATTATTTTCGTTCTCAAAGTGAGATCCAAGGGGATCATCACACATTTCAAAAATAAATTTGTCATTAACATCAATTTCAGGCGTTTTTCTAAATTTTAAGAGTTTTATTATTATTATTTAGACAGAGAAACATATCATTGGATATTTACGGTATCTCAGTGCTTTACAAAGTTTCAATATTTGCGACCCACTATTCAATATTATAATTTTCATCACTTCCCCCCCTTTCCATACAATAACAAAATATTTAATTCAATAATACTATATTTTAACACTAAAGCTACAATACGACTTTAACCTCTTAAGCGTCACCGGCGTATATAAACGTCTCACTCAGCCAAAGCTTTAATTACCCCCGACGTACATATACGTCTTTCTGAAGTATAATCTTTTCTGTGCATTGCTATTCTTAAAATTATTCCGAAGGCTTTAGATAAGAAAAAAAAAGACCTTGACTGTATTTGCGAAGAATTTATTTATTTATTCCTTTTCTCTCTTCCACCCCCTCAATACACGACATACGCGTGTCCAAGTGGAAAACGGTGGCATTAGGGAGCGACTCGCGTAAATTTTAATCGACAGCTAAGGGATTAATTATAAACCGTACAAATTATAAAGATAAATGTTAATTTTTGCATAGAATTTTATGTATGACAAGTCCATGGGATCATTGGTAAATTAATTATAAAATACATTGTGATACATTTATAAGTGTATTATATCAATGTAAATGTTAATTTTATTTTTTATTATTTCAGAATATATTTTGTTTACTTTCAGTAAAAACAATTTTTTTAAATAAACTTTTGTTTTTTACTTTTCAATATGCTCGTGTCCTCCTCGTTGAGTTATCACGCCCCCCAGGGGGCACGCCCCACAGTTTGAAAAGCGCTGCGGTACGTAACCCCACCGTTATTTGTTTTAGTAATAATATATAAAAGCAAACCTTAATAACATACAGCCGAAGGACTTAACTTATTTTAACTATATTTCTAAGTAGATTTATATAAACATACAAGTTATTTGCAATTTTTTAAGATGAAATAGGATATTTCTCTAGAGAATCTGACTTCAAAGATGAAGAGAAAGAAATTTTAAGAAAAAAAAGTCGTTCGTATTCCTTTAAGTTTAAGATTATTCTATTAGCTCTTCTATGTATATTTGTTCAAAATGACAAAGAGCAATATGACAACTATGCTTACCTTTTCAACAGCTTTTTACATTTATGTACTACTTAAACGTATTCTGAATTGACCGCTTTGTATTGGATTGTATGAAGACCGCTTGGATTATCCCCTGAGCACCATTGGTATCAGTGTTCTCGTCCTGGAGGCTCTCTGGCTCACGGTTTTACCAGACAGGATCAAACTCTTCTAGCCCGCTTTCGAAGTGGTCGTCTTAAAACAATGAAATTTTCCGAAGGATGCAAGAGCTTTGAAATGTGCACGAACTGTTCATCTGATCCGGCCGCGGCTGCTCACATCCTCGAGTGCATAGGGCTCACCAAGCAGGATTTAGTAGACGATCCCTTGCTGGATTTTTTGAAAACGTACAATGTCATGGACCTGGTCTAGCACTGCTGACCAATGGGGGAGTGCAACAACAACAACAACAACTTGAATGTAGCCAAATATAATTACTTTTAATAAGCTCTTACAATTAGGTCAGAGAACATTTTAAAACGCTGTGTTGAAAAATAGACTGGGTTCTCTCCGAACCAAAATTAAAGGTTCTTGTACAACCCGGACTTAAAAATTTAGGGTCTTCAAGGACTCTAAAGCAAACTACAAAAAAAAAAATGATAAACGTGCAAAATAGAAATAAGTAAGCTTCAATATATTTTTAACACAAAATATGAGAACGTGAGAATTTATGAATGATTAAGTTGATTGCACGAAACACGGAATATTTTTGAACCGTGTGATCTCAATAGAATTGACCTCGATCGTGTTACCAGCAGCTGGCAATCATTTTTTAATCCATGAGACATAATTGTTATTTCACGAACACAAACTTCCGCATTTTAAAGACCATTCCTCAATTTTTTCTTTTCTTAGCAGTATTGAAAACGGTTTTTTAGGTCTAGATTCAGCGAGAGAGAATTTTTGGTTGTTTGAGTATCAATGAAGATGTAAAATAAAAAATGGATTTTTTTCTTCTTCCGAGTCAAAAGTTGGGCAGAGATAAAAAAAAATAGAAATCAGTTTTCGTAATTATCAAAGAGAAAAAACAACTTGAGATAATATCCTTTTTTTAAAGATCCAAATACAAACTAAAATCCAATAATCTGAATTCAGGTTTTGAAAGAACGAGGAAAAATTGATTATATTTTCATGCTATATGATAATTTAAATTCAATTTCCAAATTTTTAAAAAGATTTGCTTAAATTTTATTTTATCCTCTTGTTAGTGATATTTAGCTTAATTCGTATTTGTTAAACTTATAAAATAAATGAAATTTAGCAAAAAATATTAAATTTTTAAAAGAAATATGCTACCGAAAAAATTTACAAAACTCTTAAAGAGTGAAATTTTTAATCTTAAAAAAATCGTGCAAGAAAGTGTATGTATTGATGAGTACACGATCAAAAAAATTAATGCAATAGAGTTTATTCTATATTTTAAAAGGTGAAGTACATTAAAATATTATTAACCTGGCGGCTCTCTTTTGAACAGCAATGCAAGCTGGAAAGCGTTGTGAAAATCTGTGACATAAGTGTGCTTCTGCATGCATGCATGTACTATGCAACCTATGAGCAAAATAACGTTTCAAATCCTTAAAATTTTTTAATGAATTTGGAAGATTGATCTATAAGTTTTCAAGCGACAGAAAAACTGATGAGAGAACTGATCACTGGATTATGTCTACATTATGAACCTGCGAAAGTTATACAAAAAACTCTAGGTATGGGAAAATGGGTTCTAAACTTTTTGAAACAATGTGTCATGTTCTTAAACGATTTTTCCCAATGGGTCTGCATATTAGCAACTTAGATACGGCGTCCTTATATGTGAGAGCCATTTCCTAGAGGCACCATCTAGTGGCGGCTTCACTTCCAAATTTGGACAATCGAATTAATTTTAATTCAAGCTCTCGTCGGATGCTAAATATTGACGTGATTTAATTTTGCCGAGAGAACCAGAGCCAAATTAATACTCAAGGGAACTTTTACCTGCCACATAATCATATTACATGCGTGCCTACGATGTTCGCATCGAGAAAATCTATTGCCTCCAGCTGGAGTTGAACCCGCAACCTTAAGAACTTATCACACGTACAAGTTTCTAGAAATTGTTCAACCAATTTCGAACAATTTCTACCTAGTTGCCATAGCAACGGCTCCGAACAATTTTTTTCCAGTGAGCTGAAAAAGTTGTTCCAAATAAAAGCTGCTTGAAATTTCAGCCAATGGGTTTCTTCAGCACCCTACGTCATAAACAAGATGGCGGCTTTAGTCTCGTCAAACACATCAGATATAGTGCATATTATTTTAATGGTGCATAATATTTTAATGGTATATAATATTTTAACGGTGTATAATATTTTAAACAGAATGGTGCTCCATTTCATAAAATTTGGGTAATAAAGAGTGTTTTTTTCCAGGTACAGAAGTTTAAGTTGGCATTACTTTCCAAGATGGCGACCGATTTAACAGCTGTCAAGTGATTTATTCTCAGTTTGGTTTGGCAATTCATCAAAACGATCATCAAGCAAGGCGTAGATTCGTCGAATGGGCCCAAAACGAGATGGCCGTTGTTCCCGATTTTCATAAGCGAATTTTGTTTAGCGATGAAGCGCATTTCTGGTTGAATGGCTACGTCAACAAACAAACCTGCCGCATTTGGAGTGAAACTAATCCACAAGTGTATGTCGAAGCACCGTTACATCCAGAAAAACTGACTGTTTGGTGCGCTTTATGGGCTGGTGGAATCCTTCTTCAAAAACGATGAAGGCCACAACGTTACAGTCAATGGTGATCGGTATAGAGCCATGATTACTAACTTTTTTCATTCCTGAATTGAACAATCATGATGTCCAGGAGCTGTGGTTCCAACAAGACGGCGCAACATGTCACACAGCTCGTGCCACAATCGATTTATTGAAAGACACGTTGGGTGACCGCCTAATTTCACGTTTTGGACCTGTGCATTGGCCTCCAAGATCTTGTGATTTAACACCGCTAGACTATTTTCTGTGGGGCTATGTAAAGTCATTTGTCTATGCGGATAAGCCCCAAACGCTTGACCATTTGGAAGACAACATTCGCCGTGTTATTGCCGATATACGGCCACAAATGTTGGAAAAAGTCATCGAAAATTGGACGTCCAGATTGGACTACATCCGAGCCAGCTGTGGCAGTCCTATGCCAGAAATCATATTTAAAATGTAATGCCACAAGATTACATTTCGAATAAAAATAATTCATGTCAATCGATCGTTGTTTTATTGCAATTTAACGTTCTATACCTCTAAAAAAACACCCTTTATATCGCTGGGTTGTCAATATTCCTCTGACAGTTGAGATCACGATACAAAGCTCAATATTCCCCACTATCAGTAAAGGTGATGAAAAGACGCATCTATAATATGAAGCATATCTTTTAGAAAGCATCGTATTTATTTTGTCTAACATTATTCTTGTCTTATCAATATCGATTCGAGTCACATACAACATTTTTCTGATATTCAATATGATAATTTCCTTTAGCTATACACTACTACTATGGACTTTCAATTTAAGGTATCCGACTACGTTTTCGGAGCTGTGATTTTAAAAAAGTGCTTAAATGGATAATTTTCACGATATGTAGTGTCACTTAGATTAGAATAGATGAATAAAATTGTTTTAAGGACATTTTAACAAAAAAAAAATATTTAAATACAATATTTTGATAAAAAATTAACTTAGAATAATCTTTTTTCAAAATGTTCTCCTTTTTTAAAAAAGGCTTCTAAAATAATAACATTTCACTTATATAAAAAGTAAAGACTTCTCTCCAGAGAGTCCGAACTAGGATTTTTAAAAAATTCACATTATTTTCAGAGTTACCACCAATTGAAATAATTATCGGCGTTTTTTCCTTAAAATTACTTACCTCTGTTGTCTTAAAATATGGATAAACCCACTTCTAAGTTATATTTTTCGAAAATTCTAGTTGAGTCTCCGTAGAGAGGTCTGAGCTATATACAGGCAAAATATTATTACAATAGAAGCATTTTTCACAAAAGGAGAATATTTTGAAAATTGGTCATTATGTTAATTTTTTGTCAAAATATGGTACTTAAATAATTTTTTACTGTAATAATATTCTTAAAACAATTTTATATACATTTTCTAATCTAAATGATACTAAATATCATAAATATTATCCATTTATACACTTTTGCAAAATCACGTTTCCGAACGTAGTCGGATACCTTAAGGATGAATTTCAGGTGTAAACACTAAAGTACGATGATAATATTCCAAAGACCTTTTAAAAGTGCATTGTGTATATGTTACCGTTAAAGGGTAAAATCCGTTATTTTTTAGAATAACTAGGTATTTCGTGAAATAATTGAACAAGTCTGTTAAAGTATATAAAATTATTGAGTTCTACGATTTAACTAGGTATTCTATAGAATAACGATTACGTGATAAAGTATGAAATACGGCACTCGAAAGTTCTTTGAACCGCTTGTAGTTGCTTTGGGAAGGATTTATCCGATTAGGAACTAGAGATGGCAGAATAAAACATTTGTACTCTAAATATCAATTCAGTATATGTCAGCGAGAATTAATTTCTATTGAAGAAGTTCCAAATATTGACACAACGCTTCTATCTGTTGCAACAGCTCAAAGCTGCGGTACTGGACAGGGATTTAAAAAGTGCTCGTGTAAAAAAAATTGTGTAATAGTGAAAAGGGTGCTTGTTTCAAAAATAATATGCATTGCAAACCGAAGTGTCATCATAGCAATCCTTGCTCTAATAAATAGTGAAAAGTAAAATAAAGGTATTTCATAAAATTTAAATTTAATATTCTCTTAATATATATTTATAATGCATATTTAATAGCACATTTTTGTTGTAAAAAGTTTACACAATGTTTTTACGAAGCAACAGTTTTTTTTCAACATGTATTTTTGTTGATAATATTTAAATATATAATCTAGTTTTGCAACACACACATTCTTTTTTGCTCTTTCTGTTGAACTAACGTTAGCAATATGAGCAATAATAATTTATATCATCTGCTTACACTTATTATTTATCAATTATTCATCCGCAAAAGGGATCAAATGTATTTTCCGAGAGATTTTAGCTATTTATGATCAATCAATTTATAAAATATCTTTGAAATTGTCTATTTTCCATTTTTACGGTCTGTCCTTAGTTATTTCATAGAATACCTAGTTGTTTCGTAGAATAACTAGGTAAAGTATGGAATTTTTCATCCATTATATACTTTAACTGACTTGTCTGGTTATTTCATGAAATACCTAGTTGTTTCGTAGAATAACTAGGTAAAGTATGGAATTTTTCATCTATAATATACTTTAACTGACTTGTCTGGTTTTATTTCATGAAATACCTAGTTATTCTATGAAATAACTAAATTATACACTTATACGGTAACATATATTTTGAGTTAAAATGAGCAACAGTAAAACACCCTGTGAAGCCGCTGTCAGCTAAAATGTCGTAACCAACCTCTCCCTTAAGTGTCATTCATGAGAGTCGACGAATACTCTGTTCATTCATTAGCTTTGATCTGCCAAAGTGTTCTTGACATAGGTCTTCACTTTAATGAACATAACACAATCAGTTAAGAGTCCGTTACATATGATATCCGTCCGTTAGGTGCATTAATTATTTCTACGAACAATCTGGTTTTACAAAGGACAATATTCTACCTTTTTCACAATCTGTTAATAAATGGTAAATCTTAGGAGATGAAAACAGGTTCTGTTGCTTACGTCTTAAAATGGACAAAAAGGAAAAATCCCAACGAAAATTAAAAAGGGTATAAGCCGACATATACACTTAAATCAACACAGCCTTTATTCTACTTATAATACTCATTCATGAATGATTGTGTCTGAGTGTGTGATGATTGTATTTTAACAAAAATAATAGTTATTTACATTTCCCCCTAAATTTTACACATATTATTGAAATTTCGGTGAAAGAAATCATTTCTGTTTTTCCTAATAGTGTAAAATAGAAAACATTCAAAAACATACTTTTATCTGTAAATAATTCTTTATTTTATTACGGTGTTTTTCCCCCCCCCTCGTTTATTAATTTAAAGGGCTAAATTTGTGTGACGCCATAGTCACATGACAATGTCAAACATGTGTTTCTTGACAATTAGTACATAAATTTTTGTGATGTCATTATAATTAGATAAATAAATCATGTGTTCCCAGCTAATCAGTTCATGCGCTTCGCTGCTGCCAACTTTTGCTCTTTGCAGAAAATTTCCCTTAAAAAGTGAATATTTGTCAACAATAATAACGTATAAGTAAGCAAAACATACTTAATTTAAAAATACAGGAGTAAAATAATATTTAAAATTTTTTTTTAAGATCTTTTTGATTAATTTTTTTAATATATTTGAGCATTTTTAACCACACACACAAATATGAAATCTGAAATTTTATCTAAATTTTCAACTAGAACACGAACAAGTTAGTTTAATATCAGTTTTGAATTAAGTTACGAACACGTGATTGTCTCTATCATGAATTGAACCCATCATTCAATTCCTACTATTGGCTCACACTCTATGTATTTATTTATCTTGGTGGAAATTTCAATCGTTAATAAAATACACTTTAAAGCGCTCAATTGAGCTGAAATTTTATATACATGATTATTTTGGAGGGCAATACAATAAGATAATAATTAATAAAAATTAATTGATTAAAACGAATCATTTAAAGAATTACAAATACAACCCCGTTGGCATCATTTTTGGCGACTTGTGTCAAAACTTGAAAAGGTTTTTTTCTCACGTTTTAAAGCATTCAGTTGAACTGAAATTTTATATACACGAACGTTTTGGATGACAATACTATACTTTAATGATAATTAATAAAAATTAATTTCCACTTAATGTTGTGATTTTGTCCTATGTATATACATATTTGTATTAATTGTAACTATTTAAAAAAAGTAGCTAAAATAAAATTTTTCTTTGTTCATCAAAGTAGGAATTGACTCAAAAATTTTTTTATATCACTTGTTTTTTACTTAAAATGTTAATCTAACAGTAATTAAATTATTTTAAAGCTATTTAATGATTTCTAGGTATTTTTTTAGAAATTCTAATTTTCTCAAATGATAATAGAATTATATATAAACCGTTACTCCCCCCCGCATCTCTCAATGGATTAAAAATGTTCGAATTTTTTTCAAAGCATAAAAATACACCTGAAAAAAGTCTTTCTTTTCACAATTATAAAAATCTGAACTCATTTAATTTTTTGAAAATTTTTTTCCCTACATGAAAATTAATTGCTCAAAACACAGACTTCATTTTTATTTTTTTAATTTTAGAAACTGTAATATCTTTCTTTCTTTTCTCTTTTTTTTTTGGCTATTTAGGAAGTTGCTAACCATAAAATTGCTCAAAGTATCTTCACGCTTTCAACTGCATTATAGACAAAAGTATATATTTCTTTTTTTATCTTGATAAGAATAGATGAAATGAAATACTCAAAAACTTTTTTTTTTGAGTAAAAATCCATGGTCATGCTTAGAAGCCGTGAATAATTTGTTATTCAACAACCTGTGTACATTTTCTACCGTATTCTGCAGACAATGTTTTTAAATAATTTTCTTTCTCTAGCATTGCGATTTTTATTTATTGATTTAGATTCTTAGGAAGTAATTTCCAATTATTTACCTATTTTAAGAAAACTCTTACATTTTTCTAGATAATAAAGAACAATAAAAAAAAATTCGATTCATTAACTGTTTCTAAATTTAAGAAATAACTACGCAGTGTTGAAAAACGTTTGCCTATTATCCATTTGATTACACAAAATACACTTCGATAAATACAATTTAGTTATTAGAGTAAAATCACAAAGCAACTCTTATTACATATTTTTAAAAATGCGCACAGTGCAGCAGATTATGCTTCTTGAAGTATTTAGCAACTGTTGCCTTTTGTATAAAAATTGCTTATAACTGTTACGATACATTACATGATGCATATAGCATGAAATAGTTATTTTAACAACCAATTTCTTTTGAATCTCTAAGATGATATCGATGAAATATTTAAATTAAAATATAAATAAATAATTTAACGTCCATTAATTATTACACGTTTCTAGAATATAAGTGAATTATTCACACACACAAAATTAAATATCCGCTGCCTGAATTTCAATTAAACCATCTTTTACTAAATTATGTTTTCAGTGATGAAATTTAGAAAAAGAAAATGTCTGTAGAAAAAATTATGCTTAAGGTATCGAACTACTTGTGACAACCTTTTTTTAAAAATAGAGATATGGAGATTTTTTTTGTGGTTTTTAGATTTATTTAGTACATGTGAAGAAAACAAAGCTAAAACTAAGAAGGTAAAAATAAATTAATACTGCTAAAATGAGTAAAAATTGACAAAAAATTACATAAACATAAACGGGGCCCGCTCTGTACAAATAGTAAATTAACAAATTCTCAATTTTGATGTATTACTTTGATAATCCTTTTTGAAATGACCTTCAGGATAAGAGATATTTTAATTTTTGCAAAAATTAGAGCACTTTATCTCTTAGTTATTATATGCAATTGCTTAAAAAAACAGTGATTATATTCACATAAAGAACTGTAAATTATGTAATAAAACAGTGATTGATAAATTTGAATGTTAAAACACTTCTACTGTTATGAAGAACATACGGAAAAAATTTCAGCAAATTCTTTTAATAACTTTTTGAGCAATCGCTGTCCCCGTTTGATCTTTTCGGAAAAAAGCACATTTCGAGTGTAACTCATTTTAAAGTTTGACATCTTATGTAAAGTTATTGCATAATTACACTTGTAGTTTTTGTTCTATTGAATGGAAAATAAAAAACTTGATACTTTTATAAAGCTAATAAGATGACATATAAAGTAAAATCATAAAAAAAAAATGAAATTTTTTTTAAAAAATTGTGATTTTAGGTAGTTGAATTCTTTAAATAGAATACAGCTATAGTGATAATATCAAACTTACGTTAAAGAAAATAACGGTAAAGTGCAATACCTGAAATATCGTAAATTATAAATCCTTTTATCAAACATTTCCTAAGCTGCTGCAAATAAATAGAGACAGTTTTGAATTTAAGAATTTTATAGCATGAGAAATATAAATATTTGAAAAAACTGTTATGTTAAAATTAGCGTCCTTTTCTGAATTGTGTTTAAAAACTTACATTTTCAAAGTAATGCTACTCTTTTAATTTCTTTATTCAAGAACTATAAACTAGTTATCTATGAATTGATGTAGACGTATTTGAAAAGAGTAAATCAGACAGTTATTTATCATCAAATATTTTAAACACTAATTTAGCATTAAAAGAAATCAATTTTTTTTAAACTCATAACCTTAAAACTTATACAGAAAATTTTTCAAACTTTCAAGTTTAGGTAAACGTTTAGCTGTGAAAAATTATATCATTGTATATTTTAATAATTTCTTTATATTTTGATAATTTATTATTATTTGCTATTCCTTTTCGCATGAATTACTGAAACTATATTGACGTGTTTCGAATATAAAAACGTAGCCTAAAAAAGGAAAGAAAATTTACTCTCGATCAGGACATGTCATGCTAAGGATACATTTGGCAAGTAATCAATAACTGAATCACTCAAATGGACCAATCAGCAGCTGACAACTCGTCTAAAAGTACAGAAAATGGCCCAGCACTTCCTGTCAAATGATCTCTCCCCAAAGTCAGGTAAATATCAGAGTCCATTAACGATTGTTTCGCCTACTGTTTTTATGTGCATAGTGTTTAAAAAATTTGTGCGTGTGTGTTTTAGAATGTTCAAGTGCAATTTATTTTTTCATAAATTTTATAAAAATCATTTATTTTTCTATGGAATTGAGCACAGTTTCTGCTAACTGTAAATTTACATTAAAAAAAAAGCCTTTTCGTTGCTAAGATGCAGTTTCCCTTCACATCAACGAGAAAATTTACCATGAATGAGAGTGACGTAATTCATTTTTGACCTTCTACGTTGTGACGTTAGGGCTTCATTTGTCATATTGTGCCGGTTGAATTGCATCCTGTTAACTCGAATTAGAGCCTAGGAGAGTTCTACGAATAAGTTTAAAGAGGGCAAAATGTCATAACTGACATATTTGACATCAATAATGCGGCTAAAAATGCGTACTTTATTTTCTTATCGTTTTTTTTTCAAAGAGCCTATACTATAGTTCTTGATTGCTTATTAAACTAAATTTTTTAGGAGGAGAGAGAATTATATATATATATATATATATATATATATATATATATATAAAGGAAAGAAAACTAAAACTACACATTTTTTATTTAATTGCATAATTCAAATGTAATTAGTTGGCATTTAGCCATAAAATGATAACCTCATTTATAATAGAAATAACTTATTTTATAATCCATTTTAGAACTTTTTTACATTTTTTCATTGATCCACTCTACAACAGTGAATTTAGAAAGAGACGAATATTAATAATCAATTGCTTTGCATTAATATAACTTTAAATACTATACTTTTTTTAAAATCTCGTTGCAAGAATGATTAAACTAAGAAAATATTTTTGAAAGAATTTCGACTAATCTTTTTCTTTCTTGAAGAATTTATATATGTATTATGTGAATCTTAAGAGGATTCACAAATGTGTTGGGTTCCAAAAATCGATTTTTTTCTTTTATAAATTAATTCCTTAACATGTCTGGAACACAATGGAAAAGTTACTTTTTAAAATTCGAAGTCGTTATAAAGACAGCTGATAGAAGCAGCAGCTGTTTTCATAGTTTTAACCAGACTTAGAACTTGAAACGCGTTTTTCTCAAAACTGTGTTTTTCAAACTTTCCTCCATCATATCTTAAGAACGGTTTGACAGAATGACTTCAAATTTATAGGGTAAACTCAGCACATATAGACTCACAAAATGAAATGTGGGTGAACTATGATCATTCCAAAATTCCCAATATTTCTATTTTTTTATAACAAAAACATAACAAAAAACAACAAATTCGAATTTTTTTTCAGTCTTCCAAAAATATAATTTTTGCTATTTTCAATTGAATATTGTCCATTCGGTGCATTTACCATTACGAATTAAAACGCCGTTAATTTGTTTTTAAATTTTAGATCATGCAAAATCATGGAGGAAGTGAGCGTCCATTTTTTCAGGCGGGTGTGTTCAGAGCGCTATAACTCACGTTCTATTGGATATTTTTGGCTAAAAATTTATATACAAACTCTTAAAATGTATATAAATAAATGATAAAAAAACTTAAAAGTTCTATCTTTTTACTGTTTGTCAAAAAAATTCATCAAAAATGATTGAAAAACAAGCCGTTATATGGATGAACCTCTTTAATTAAAAGTTTAATCATGGTATGACGAGCAAATAATGAAATATATTTCGGTTACTTAAGCGTTGCAACTGAAAAATAGGCAAATAATTTATAGTAAAAATCATTCAAAGAGGTTAAATAAAATAAAATTTCATATTTTCAATTAAAAAAATAACTTTATATGTATTATGTTGGTGAATCTGTAGCTTGTATAATATATTAATAAATCCCTAAAATACTTTTTTAAAAAGCTTCTTTAAAATTTTTCTGCACCACTGTTTGAAAAATTTCGAAATTTATATTGGATTGCATTAAAATTATATCTTTTTTATGAAATTCAAAATAAATAGTTTAAAAAACAAAAATATTAAGGGGAAAAATGTCTTAAAATTAGAAAGATATTTGACATCGATGAAATAAAGTTAATTCATGAAATAATTGCTCAATAAAAAAATAATACATCAAAAATTATTTTTGTTAACATGAAACGTAAAATTTTTAAAATATGATTTAAAATAATTTTGCGGTAGATTTTTATCAATACTTTTCGCTTTCAGGAATCAATGGAATTTTTTGTGTGTATATGTTTTTTTAAAAAACACCGTAAGATAAAATAACCAAGAAAAATCACATATATTTACAGGGTGAAATTTATTTACCTTCTATATCATGGATTTTTTTGCAATAACAATTATACAACCAAATCTTTGCTTCTTATAGATAAGTGTTTCTCATTTATTTTCAAACTTAATAAAGCATTACACTTTTAAGTTATTCAGCACCTTTTTTTATAAATTAATTGAATGGAAACTATTTTTAAACTTCCCCAGAGGAAAATTTATATACTATAAATAAAAAAGTGCATCACAAAAAAAGAAAAGGGCGAAAGATTTCTGTGTGAGCTGCTTGCTCCCTCAACTTTTTTAATTTCTAAATCTTAAACTTGCATTAAAGTTTTCCATTCGTTTCTTCAGAAATGCGCTCAAAATCTAAACTTGTTCCAGACGAGACTTACGAAAAAAAAAACCCAGTCGGCATTATCAACGGATGCTTAGGTTCGGTTGCCAGGCAACATCGGATCGAAGTAACTAAAATACAAGCTAGATCTTAACGGAATTTCCCTACATGGTGGTTTGCTCTTTATCTTCTAGAAGCCTAATGGCCTTTCGTCTGGACTGGCAGAGTTTTATTCAGTTTGTTTTAGTTTTCACCGCAATCTATTTTAAGATCATGGTGCTCAGCGAGACCTTTTGGTATTAATATAATCGTTTCGGACACCGCAGAAGTCCACCAAACGCATGATCAAGCATAGTGAGTGAGTTGCAAGAATTGATATAAATCAAGATTTAAATCAGAGAGAATGAAAACTGAAAAGTGCGTTCACACGTTTACGATACATTCCGTGAGAATCTTCGTTTGTGTGTGAAAATTGAATTGGTTTTATTGATAAGGAGTATTTATTTTTGATCTCAAAACAGACGAAGTTAGTTCGATTAATTCAAACATAAATTTTGTTTTTCCATAAAAAATATCTGTGTGAATTTGATTAAGAATACTTTTATTTATTTTTTCAAACCTACTTCATGAACCAAAATAATTCTCCAGAACCACACGAGTTTCATTATTATTAGTGCTAGTAATGTCGAAATAAATATTTATATTTTTAATGCAGTCTACTTTTTATTTCTAATTTAATTTTTTGAGAATTCTGTTTTATACATTTATTACATTTTATATATTACACACATTTAAGTAAAAATACCGATCAGTGATACTATTCTGCTACAAATAGCATTTTCTAATAATAAAAATTAAAACATTTTATGCACGAAAAAATATTAACTTACACATTGGTAGAAAATTAAATGTCATAATTGAAAAGGAATTATTTTAGAGGAATGGAATTCAGACAAAGTATTTGTTTAGGTAATGTATTTATCTGGTTACAGTTTCAAAGCTACAAGTTAAAATATACGTGAGACCAGCCATTCTACATGTAAATTGGTGGCACATTCATAACATCTGTAGTCCCCACAATTTTTAATGTACACAGTCAAATATGCATATGTTTTATCATACAGATGCAGTATGTTATTTTGTGGTATGGAGTTTCCTGCCTGTTGCTGTTCCTATTGGCAAGTAAAATCAACAACGGATCGTAAAAGGTATGGATGCCGCAAGATTTGTTATATAATACCTCTTACGTGTTCTATGGGAGTAGGATCTGGTGATCTCCCACGCAAAGACACTTGAGTTTGCTAGACACTCTATAGAGTATTTCCTGCTGGAAAATGCTATATGGTCAAGAATGAGAGCACAACCAGTTCACTTATGACTCAGATGTATAAATTTTTTGTCTAGAGTATTTGCGATAGCGACAACGTGTGGATGCTTCTATTATTATAAGATATTATCCCCCCCAAATTATAACTCCTGGCGCAGATCCATATCTGCCCATGCCATAGACAAAACGGTTCCATTCATCTGGCCTCCTTATAACAAAATATAACCATTACTGAATCTCCTATGATAACACAACTCATCTCTACTCCACCCTCCAATGAGCACTAAATTTACACCAGCAAGTGACAATGGTTTGGAGTTAGCAGCACTACAAGGCATCGGACTTGAAATTATCCTTCAATTTATTGATTTATTGCAATTCGCTGCATCACTACGAGGCTAATAATAGCTTGAATGTATACCGCAGAAACAGTATGATATATATCCCAGCGATGTGACCAATATGGCAGCCCTCTCTGCAGTAGTTGGTGCGCAGCAGTACTCCTTTCTTTTTGAGACCTTCCAGTGACTACTTCTGCGAACAATTGAGTACAGTACATGTATCCCTCCCAAGCCTTAACTCAAAAAGAAATCGACCTCCTTATTTCTCTATTACAAATCCTTAATCAATCTCAGTAAACTGCTGCTGTTTTCTTCTTTTATCTCCTTTTTGATTTAATTATAGATATGGCTTTCACAATGCTTAATCTGGAAATTTAATAATTCTCACAAGATTTAAAAATTTAAAGAAAATGTGATTTGTGCATTCATTGTGACGCTACTTGAGCCATTTATAATTACCAATGGAACGGTTAAATAGAAGGGATCTTTCAAATTATATATACTCTCTTTTCAAATTTTGTTCTTTTTTGTTGTTGAGGTTTTATTTTAAAGAACGTATTTTAGAAAAAATTTACACACAAGTCAGTAAAAACAGCTGATGATTCATTATGAACTACAAAATATTAGTATTATATTAAATCTTCTATTAAAATAAGTTATTGTGACGAGTATGCTAAAATCAATCTATGCAATGCAGCTGACTTTTTTTTTTACATCAACGAATGTATCTAGCAATATTGGCCGAAGATGACCGTATATTAATTGGTTAATTAGTATAATTAGTTCTTTAATTAATAAATAATGTGAAATTATCTTTAGAAATATCAAGGATATATTTTTCAATATTTTTTCCTATGATTGAGCAATAGTCCATTTCTATTGTTGTTGTTGTGTTGTGGCTAATGCCACCTGTCTGACGTAGTCAGAACGAAGCCCACGAAATTCATCGTGGCATGGGCAAGAGGTACGCCTGTCGTTGGCCTTGAGCACCATACAGGTGACAGTGCGATTTAAGCTCAGTGAAACTTCCCCGAAGGGACGATAGATGGCGACACGACCTCTATCTCCACCTCCTCAATTTCTGCAAGTGAACTGAAGGGGAGGGAAATATTCTCCAGTTCCTGCGCTAATGCTGGATTCTATTACATGATGAAATGTTTTGTACTGATTTCCTGATTGTAATAAGCATGTGGCTAATTAATGTGTGATTAAAATAAGGTTAAAACACAGACTAAGAAATAATTTGACTTAAATTGGAAATAAAATATGAACGACATTGAACACTATTAATGGCAACTTAAGATTCGTAGAAAAGTTTCGGCAAATTAGAGAAAATACTTGAATCGCTTGAATAGTAGTAGTCAGTCGATCTTCAAGTAAACGATGACAACGAGAGCACTGGAAATAAAAACATTTCTCTTTTCATCAATTTTCAATATGAGTGAAGGTAGTACTTACCAACAGCATCCTTATTAACAGGCGCTATAAGCCCCATGGATGCTGACTTCCTGGCGGTTGAGCTCTCCCCAGGAGGCCTGGGCCAGGCGATGAATTGGGATCGGTATTCGGTGGTCTTGGGCACTTTCCCTGCTTCAGGTTGGCCCGGAGTTCCCGGGTTACCTCGAGGGTTTGTGCTCGGAGGAAAGCTCTGACTCATCAACTGAAAGGCACACAAGAAGTAAGTTTCGATTAGCATAAAAAGGAAACATCTTCCTACTTTGTACCTAAAGCGGAAATTGGATATTCAAATTAAAATTTAATGAAAAGCTATCATTAAAAATATTTGGATATTTTAACTTACTCTTCCACTATTGTTATGTAAAAGGCAATTACAGTCTATATAAAACGAGATGACGCTAAAAGGATCTCAATAAAAATAGTGAGTGTCTAACTATGAAAACTCTCGTTTCTATAATGTAAATGCATTCGCGATTTAAAATAAATGATGTTTAATCCAGATGTGTAAAGAGCTATTGGTAAAAAATGAATAAACATAGCTAAAAAACTAAAAACAAAAGTTAATTACGAAAATAAAAAGAACAAATAAACCTTACTACAGTCCAAACAAGCAAAGGAGTCGGATAAACAAAGCTATTGCTATTATACTTATTATAAAAGATTTTTTTTAAATGTTCATTAAATTCTCTTTAATTAGTATGGCGTGATTTATTTTCAATTTAGAATTTCATGATGACTTTTGAACGAAGAGTTTCGCAATTTTGAATAATGATGTCGAGTGAAGAGAATGGCAATAGGATTTCTTATCTTTCTTCCATAATATATATGCCCCTCTATACGAGACTTTGAAGCTAGTTTGGTTTAATACGCCCACTTATGCCTCAAGATAGTCTTTAATGGATCCATTTTTTATGGATATTGTATTTAGGAACTACAAGAAAGTGAATGTTGACTGACCTTGTCATTTTGAACAAGGGTCAAGTGTCCTGAAGGACGCCTAAATTGAGACCTCCATTCTCCTAAATTTTACGCCACTCAAAGTGAAAACTTGGGAACTTGATTGATTTTTTGCATCATCCACGTCACACCGTGGAATTTAAAGTATCCGACTACGTTCGGAACCGTGATTTTGCAAAAGCGTATAAATGGATAATATTGATATTTAGTGTCATTTAGATTAGAAAATGTATATTAAATTGTTTTAAGAATATTATTACAATAAAAAATTATTTAAGTACAATATTTTGACAAAAACTGAACATAGAATGATCCATTTTCAAAATATTCTCCTTTTGTGAAAAATGCTTCTATTAAAATAATATTTTGCCTGTATATAGCTCAGACCTCTCTACAGAGGCTCAACTAGAATTTTTGAAATATATAACTTAGAAGTGCGTTTATCCATATTTTACGACAACAGAGGGGAGCAATTTTAAGAAAAAAATCGCTGATAATTATTTCAATTGGTGGTAACTCTAAAAATGGGAATTTTTCAAAAAAGTAGTTCAGACTCTCTGGAGAAGTCTTTACTTTATATAAGCAAAATATTTTTATTTTAGAAGCATTTTTTATAAAAGGAGAACATTTTGAAAAAAGATTATTTTAGGTTAATTTTTTGCCAAAATACTGTATTTAAATAATTTTTTTTTTTGTAAAAATGTCCTTAAAACAATTTTATACATCTATTCAAATCTAAGTGAAACTAAATATCATGAAAATTATCGATTTATGCCCTTTTTTAAAATCACGGTTCCGAACGTAGTCGGACACCTTAAGCGAAATCAAGGGTCAAAAAGACGACTAATCACCAACTCATGACATTGACTACTCAGCCACATTGGGTGGGCGTATTATATTTAGAGGAATGGGGACTTGAAATCGTGATTCGACTTGAACACAGATAGGTACAAAGTTCAAATACCAAAACACTGGAATGTTACAGTATCATCTTTAATAAACTGCTTGAATGTATATTAAGCATTGAAATGTTTTTAGAAGTGCAAAAATGTTCTAAATGTTAAAAAAGATGAGATGATTGCTCATTACATGTACCATAGACAATGTTTTGTTATTAATAGAAATAAAATGCATCAACTACTTATTGCTTAAATCCAATGAAATTTGAAATCTGTGATGTGCTTCAACACAGTCATTACTGTCTTTCTCTTATATCTTTAAAGTTAAATTAATTTAAATGCTACCACAATTTTTTTCTGGAATTTTCAGAGAAGTCTAAGGATGTTGAAATAAAATATACAGCTTAAAGAGAATAAAACTAAACAAAAAAGGTTTTGAAACGAAATCTGTTTAAAAGAGAGATTGAAAATAATTTATTAATTTCATGAAAGGAATACAAGAGAAAATTTTCAGAAATGCTTAACAATTTTTTATTTTGGCATTATCTAAAATTCTGCTTCATTAAAATTGCTTTTATAATTCTCTTTAATTAGCATTAATTGAACTTGTATTTAACTTTTACATATTTATATGTATTGAGAGATGATCATTATTAAGATATTTAAATAGAAACATTGTAGCAAACTGCAAATCTTAATATATTGACAGGAAGTAAAGGTAAAGTAATCAATACAACCTTTCACACAAATAAAGAAAAACTTAAAATATACTTTTTAACAGTGATTTTATCATACGCAATTTGAAAAGAGAATGTAAATTTTACAGAGAATTCATATAAATCAGATGATTCATTGCATAAACTATAAACAGTTATTATTCTTTTGTTATCATAAATAGACAAAAAGAGATAAGAAATTAAAAATGAATAAATAATTAAATTTTTTTATTGCATAGGTTTCTCTCATAGCTGTTAACCCTTTTCTTTTAAAAAACAATGGATGTTAAAATCTGAGTATAAAGAGGGTCAACTATATTAACTGCTATTAAAACAACTGCAAATATTAAAAAAGCTTGAGCATGCACTTTACACTTTTCACATGCACTATATATGCTTTATACTTCTCTCTCATAGTTGAAGAACTGAGAAAATAAATATATCACACATAAAACACACATGCAAACTTTTATATTTCACTATTTTAGTGTCTTTTTATTGCTAAAATGACAAAGTAGAACTATTTCATAGAAAAATGGCTTTAAGTATATATATATATATATATTTAAAAGAAGCTGTTACATGCAAGCTTTTAAGATATTATGTATATTATTGAGCATTCAAAAATCCATAGAAGTGTATTCAAATTTTTTCGAGACAGCCATTTCATTTTTGCCAATATAAATAAACTGAATTATTGATGGATCGGTAGAAAATGTTTTTTTAAAATAATGAAAAAGATATGATTTAAACAGTTTGTTTTTTCTGATTAAAATACTCATAATCTTTAGCAAAGATTTTACCATGCATTTTCATAGAAAAACATTATGTTATAAATTTTAAATATCTTTGTATTATCTTTTTCAATTTTGAGTTTCTCTTTCTCAATTAATTTAAAAGAATTTAAAAAATATACTTTGTAATTAGAAATTATAATTTCATTTTAATCTTACTCGTTGGTTATAAAACATGTTACTCCTAATTTAAACATAAAAGAGCTGTGAAATCGAAACAGTTGGACTTTTCTGTACAACTCGATAAATATCTGAATTTCGAAAAAAAGTTATAACAATAATTTTTATTTACTTATAATGTTTATATAACTTTGTATGTATTTCAAATAGTTTATCTTAATCACACAGCTTTTAATTTTTTTAAAAAAAATTACCACATCAGTTTTAATTTAGGAGTTAAAAACGGCGTTATTGCAGATTTTTAATTATGAAATGTCCACTTCAAAATAAACTTCTGAGATGTAGGAATGCTTCTAACTTGATCTTTTTATTTAGAAATTTAGATTTTTCGCAAAAATTTGTTATCTGATCAACGTTCTGAGAGTAAAAAATTCAATGTTTTCTTTTTTAATGAGAATGAAAAATCAAATAACAATTTTATTAATTCTTTTCAATGAGAATTAGTTCACTCATCATTGTGAGAATATTTTTGGTCGGAATCTCGCAAAAGTTTCTCACGAAAGAAAATCTTTATTTCCTTATGGTTGAATAAACTGTGTCAGTAATATATCAAAATTTTCGTGACGGATAGTATTTCTTGAAGATTTTCAAGAAGAATTGAGTTTCTCCTCTGTCTGTAAGGAGCTTTGGATCTTACCGGCTGTTTTTCCTCCGCTTTCCTGCTGTCACCTTCGTCAGGATTTTTAGTTTGGGGTCGGGAATCTTCATCGGGTATCTGAAAACAGAAGCATGAAACACGCATTCAAATCGGAACGGATCCAAAGATGAAAGTTTCTAAGATAATAGATGAATGAAAGAATCTTGTTCTGTCCGGTTTAAGTTTTGTAGTAATGTGCAGAACAATTTTTTTTTGCCAAAATATTAGTCTATATAATTAAATATCTTATGTCCTAATGCAAATAAAGTAGCTATGTATAAAATATTGTTTTAATTTAAGAATAAATTATTTAAAAACTCATTTCTTTTGAAGAGAAAAATAGAAAATATTTATTCTTACAGAATTTATGGTATTCAAAAGTTATTTTTTATACACTTTAAATATTATTGCTTTTAAAAATTAGATTTCATTAAAAATTAAATTTAATAGCATTATTATCAATATTTATTGTTCATAATATATGAGAATATTTAAAATGCAAGATTATAATTTATGTAAATATTCAAAATTTTACATATATATATAATAAGAGAGCACTTTTTTAGTTATCATAAGAATGATTATGAAAAAGAAAAATAATAAAATGCAAAGAAAGAAGATTCATACACAATTAGAGTCAACATTTAAATAGCTACACAACACATATAAGCATAATGAAACATTCCTTTTTAAATGACACTGTAGAACGCCCACAATGCATTTCAGAATCATGCCAAACATCACTTCATGTAGCACACAAATATGATTCACAAAATGTAATCTCAAAACATCAAAATTTACAATGACATTCACGTGCACTTTAAGGAGATATTAATAAGGGATCATGCCAAGGTAAGGAGACATACAAAATATCATGGAAATTTTTTTTAAGAAACTAAATTTTCATTCATGCAGGTAGAAGTTTCAGAGAAAAAAATAATTCAGGGATTGCTCGAAGAAGGAGAATATGATGCCTAATAATTTTTCTCTCTCAAATTGACTTATTACATTTTTAGGTATGTAATGTAACTGACATACATATTGACGAAACAAGCGATTTGTTAAAAGAGAGATACAGGGTATCTATTTGTTAGTTAGATTGATCTGAATATAACAGCAGAAGTAACTTTTTAAAAAAAAACGATAAGTATATTGTAAATCCTTTTTATTACTAGATATTTTCTTTTTGTGCTTAATTAGTACTTAGAGATAGTTCTATAATATGAAATAGTTATCATTTTTCCCTTCACATCTTCAAACAAAATTTCGACAAAATGCATTTTTTTATCTTTTGGAGTTGTGTATTATACATTATAATGAAATATTTTAATCGTGTATCATACATTATTTTGATTTTATCTATAGGTCAGTAAACGTTTCTTCAAAATATAATGAATAAGTCGATTGTATTCTTAGTGGAAAAGAAAATACATTTTAAAATGTTTCGTATTATATATAATCTTAATAAATGGATGTTTAAACATTTTTATCGAACATTTGTTAACAAGTACAAAAGAGTCAAAGAATTACTTTTGATGTGTAAAACGATGACATATGATTCTAAAACTTGTAAAAATAATTAAGAAACAAATCAGGAAGAGATAATTATTGCTACTAAATTAGTTTTTTAATTAGAAATCGAGAAGTTAAATTGCGTAATTAAATCTCAAATTAAAATTGAATTTAAGATTTACCTTTGACATTTTATCTAATTTGAAGGCCCAGTGGTCGAGTGGTAGCGTATCGCGCTTCCACATCGCAGGTCCGGGCTCTATTCCCGGGCGGGGAAAGGTCGACCAAGCCTTTCATCCCTACTGCAGGTGGTCTATAAATGAGTACCAAGCTTGCTTGAGGACTTAAAGACTGGGGGTCTCGCTGAAGACTGACCACTTGATCGGGACATCTGCTAATGCACCTCAGCGCCCAATGGTCACGTATACTGGGATGGGCACAGAAGGCTCTGGCCTTAATGGGCTATTGCGTCACTGAGTTTGAATTATTTTACCTAAGCATGAACTACATGATCCTATGAGTGTATCAAACTTATTTTATTCTTCTAAATTATATACTATTATTACTTCTATTATGAAACTTCTGACTTAGGAAGCAATTTTTTTTTAAAAAAAATTTTTGTTTGCAAATTAAGAAGGCAAAATAAGAATATATGATAAATCCATAAG
This sequence comes from Trichonephila clavipes, assembly GCA_019973935.1. NCBI lineage: Eukaryota > Metazoa > Arthropoda > Arachnida > Araneae > Nephilidae > Trichonephila > Trichonephila clavipes. The sequence continues at coordinate 31,284 of BMAU01005276.1, forward strand.
TATTCTTATAAGAATAAGGGCTACAGAATTATGAAAAATATATTCTTACTTTTCAACTTCTTGAAATATTTTTAAAGTCTGATGATTGTTTAGAGAATATATAATATATTTTAAACGATTACTCAGAAAATATTTGTTGTTCACAAAGCATACAGAATAAGTGCTATCCAAAGAAAAACAGACAGCATTTAAAATAAATTTTGAATAAGTAAAAATATTTCATCTTGAGGTAATGTGAGTCCATTCTACACGTAGGAGATTCATTTCAATTTGGCGCATATAGCTAATTTCAGAGAAATATGCCACGTAATTTTTACAGAAATAACTCAATGAAAATTACCGACGAATAACTAATAAATCATATTATGATAACCATTTAAAATTATCTTTAAAATATTTTATTAGATGATAAATCAAAAATTAATGCATTGAAGGAAGTATAGAACAAATTGTGAATTTAATGAAATTCCAAGCTAAAATTCTGAATTAATACATATAGCTGTGTTACACTACTAAAGATGTACTCAGTAATTGAGAAAGTCGGTCTTACTTCAGTTCTCATAACAAATATAACTAAAACATGTTCTATTACATAAATGTTTTGAGAATGTCACATATTACAGTAAGAATATTTCGATTGAGTAGATCATTAAAACGGTATGTATAGTTTTTCAATTTTATGTATTTATTCTAAATATAAGAATGAATACTTTTTTAAAAAATTATAATTTAAGATGCCTTTGCTTATTTCTAGGGAAAATCCTCCTTCTTTAATCGAGCACAAACATTCACATAGTCAAAAGGGAAAAAGGATCATTACAGATAAATACACAAGCATGCACGTCCTTTTTAACATGCATAGTTTTTGACAAGGTGGTGGTGGGGTCTTTTAAAACGATTTTTAGCAACTGGAGTACGTCAGTATATGCATGATTGAATTGCCCAGTGATTACAAAAACATTTCAAAACTATCATAACGCGGATAGTTTTGAAATAAGAAAATGCGTCTTTTGAAGAACTGATCTGATATTAAATTGCAGGGTAACAAACACTTTGAGATATTTTTTATTTTAACAGTTAAATTTTTCTCGTGTGGTACTTTAAAAAAATAACTGATTAGAAAACATGAAAAAGTACCTGATTGTAATTTTTAAAATGTCAATAGAAATTTTAGAATGATACCATATATAATTAAATGAAAAGTATATATAATTATCTGAATTTTACTAAGTAAATTCAGTTGGTAAGGTAGTAGGGAAAAATTAAAATGATGAGAAATCAAATGGTTTATATATATTGAAGCGAGTAAGTGAATTTTTATCAACGTCTCACATTAAAACGTCGTGGGGGTGAAGGGTCTCGTAATTTTGAACCATTGTCTATTGACGATGGCGACACCTGAGCTGGCATTTCATTTTCCAAACTTCCACACTACATCAAAATAAGAATGTTGAGCCATGCCAGACTTAATGTGCATCAGCAACTCTACACTCGGATTCATAATAATAAATTAGATTTTTAAAGAAGTAAAGTAAGCTTTTTGTTACCCTGTACATATATAACAATTAAATACACAATACACTTCTTTTATTATTTTTAGTAACAAATTTTAGCTCATCACGGAATATTTTCTTTTTCCATTTTTAATTAAATGCTTTCGGTATTGAAAAACTTTAGAATAAGATTGAACTATTGAGTAGTAACTAAAGTAATGAATCAATACTGTCGTACTCCAGCACAGGAAGCCATGAACCATAAATAAGTCCATGCTCTGAAACGGTCTTACCGGGGTCACTTTTAACCTCCTACTTATCGTTGAATCGGCCGATCGGCTCCGAGGGGAAGCCCGGCTCTTACTATGATTTCGCTCCTCTGACTGCTCCAATAGCAATGAAAGAGAAATAACGGAATCGCTTTTATAACCAACATCATGTGAAAAGTCATGTCAAAACGCATAAGATTTTTTAAGAGTATTGTTAAAATCTTTATTTTAATAGTGTCTGTTTATAAGTAGAAACTTGTATTTGATACATTGAATGGAGAGATTCAAGATTGAACCAAGTTTATGTAAGCATATGAAAAACACTCTCATCATATTTTTATTTAGAGCATTTTTTTAAAAGTAGATTTTAAAACATTTAGCAACAATACACTGCATTGGTAAAAATAAAGTGTCAGGGAAATATCTTAATGTTATATTAATTTATAAAGTACACAAAACATAATTAAGAAGTTTTATTAAGTATTTGAAGTGACTAAGCTATTTTATTTTTAAAAAAATATCTAGAAAAAATAATTTGTGTGTATTGTATTATGATTTTTTGACGGAAATTAAAATTTCAAAAAGAACAATAGTAATATTATTTTATGTTTAAAAAACATAAAAATATTGAAGGAATGAAAAACTTTTACCAAAAGAAGTACATAAGTTTCGAATTCCAAGATCGTTAATTAAGTATGACTACTAGTAGAATGTTAATTTGTGGCCTTAATTCTTAAGTTAAATTTAACTTCGTTTCATATGTTGAAAATTCATTAATTTATTTGCTGATTTTATTTTCATTAGAAGAGAGATGCGTATTTTCTTCAAATAAAACATTCCTTTTTAAAAATAAACAAAGAAAAGAAAATACATTAAATTTTTTTAACTGCATTTACTAAATGTTCCTATAAAAGCATTAGGAAAGCATATTTTCCAAACAAGGAATATGGTTTACTACTTTACAATGTATTCTTTTTTTCCAAAATGAAGTACATAGCAAGATGTATATAGGAAAAGATTTGTACTCTTTTTTTGAAGAGAAGTATTCGCATTCTGTAATTAAAAAATGTGTGTTGTAAAATGTTATGGATTAACTTTTCAAAGTGCAAAATAATAAGTATAAGAAGCGAAAACTACTAATCATTACTTTTTATAGAAAGAATTAAATGAAGAAATACACACACACAAAAACAGTACTTATTATTTTAAATGTATCTAAATACAAGTTGTTGGTAACAACCAGAAATCCATCAGACGCAGAACTAATGACAAAAAGTTTAGGAATTAAATTTTAACAATAATAAACAATGTAATAAAAACGATTTACTTTAAAAAGCTTGAAAAAAATGGTATCGAGACATGTAATGGAATATAAAAATACATTCCAGAACCTTTAATGAAAAAAGAGGATATCAGAAATACAATGTTATATTTGATATAATATTACACCTACCAAATTATACTATAGCAAAACACAAGTTTATCTATTACCTAAAAGATAGGAAAGGTGAGCAAATTAAATGCAAAGAAATTTCAATACGAGCGTTATGACATTCGCAAATTTCTCTTTTAGAAGAAAATTATATGCATAAAATACCGCAAGAATATCAAACTCTACTTATACCAATATTTAACAACAAGAAAAGTTTATTATTTAATATATATTTTCAGAAGAAATTTCATTTCAGTAATCAATAATCTTTAAAAAGTAAAATTTACATAAAAACAAAATTGCCAATCATATAATATAAAAGATACTTCTGTGTTCTTTGTAAATGAAAACATGCTAAAAATAATGTACGCCTTTTAAAAATTGTATTGATATTTTACATGGGGAATATATAATATACGCGTTTTGCCTTGATTTCTCGAAAATAGCCTCATAAGTGTACCTATACAAAGGTTGATTTTTTTCAGAAATGTGAAAGGGGTATAAAAAGCATTTCTTTTTTAAAAATTCATTGAAGTCATCTTTACTTTAAAACCAAGATCAAGATTTTAAAAAGAATAGCTCATTAGATAAATGAATGTTCGAATGAATGGAAAAATGAATAGTTTTAACTAAAATGCTAATTAAACGGAATTGTTCTAAGATAAGCAAAACGTTTCCATATAATCGCGTAGCATGTAATATTTATATTAAAAAATCACTATGAAAAGTTTGTTATGAATAAATCTAAATTAGATTACAGAAAAATAATACTAAAATAAGCTAACTATGAATCAATTTCTTAAATAAGAACTTTATTCATAGTTAGTTTCATAAGAATTTTTTTTTAAATTTAAGTATTAAGGCATATTTTTAAACATATTTTTTAATGTAAAAGTATTTTCTAAATAAAATTTTAAGAATTCTTATTAAAAAATTAGACTAAAAACATTGATCCATTTGGGATTTTTAAATAATCAACACGATTATTTTATACAATTTAAATAAGTACAATTTAAAACTGTAATATGACCATATCATGATAAACTAAATCCACAGGTTTTTTATATGCATTCACAAAAATACTTTGTTTCATGGGAATTTTTCAAAACATACTGCGTACTATGTTTTCTAAAAAGTCTCTAGCAAAATAATTTTAATTCTAATTTTTTTTCCAGAAACTATTGTCATTGTAACTTGTTCATGGAAAAAATACTTATGCACAGTAAATTACAATATATTAATAACAAAATTATAATCTATTATTAATTCAAAAATTCAGTTTGTTATTGACAAACATACGGTACTTTAAAAAAGCCAATTAGTTATTCTTAGTCAAATGAAAAAAATAATAAAATTTAGAATAGATCACTAAGAATTATAAACATCTGTGTTCCCTCTCTCTTTTCTATGTTATTGGTAATAGATGAAAGGTACGAAAATATTAATAATATTACTAAAGTACTGTCAAATAGCAGCAGCTTAAAATTATATTTCAGAGCTATATTTCTCAGTTTTATGAATGAAACTAAGAATTCACTGTAAAGATTTACATCGCTTATAAACTAATGATAACTAATATAAGCTAGCTTAGTAAAACGTTCACTAGTTTTAACACTATTAAAGTAAACGTGATTTATGATTCCTATGTATGAATAATCAGACAATTTTCATATCATCATCTTAGAAAAATGTACTCATAAAGAAAAATATTTTATAAAACAAATACGTAAGAGCAAAACTCACACACACACACAAATACTTATTTCACATTCTTGTTAATTAACTTTTCAATTAATAACTTTATTTCCCTTATAAAGGAAGCTTGATTTTATTATTTTAGACTAATATTTAATAGTAAGAATTATACTTAAAAAATAATTACTTAAAAATTCTTTGATATTTTTAAATCATTGAAAACGTTTCAATAGTAGAGGAAATTTTAAAAAAATAGAAACAAATAAAGCAATCGATGTGTAAAAGTTATTCCAATGAACTTTTTTTTCAAGAAATCTATTCCTTAATTAATATTTAATAAAAGTTAGACAAAATACTGAATAAAAATTCAAATTGATTGTATATATATAATAATATATTAAAACGTTTCTGTATTCTATCATATATATATTTATATAATGTTGAAACATACAATTTTGTTCAATTTGGTGTAATTGTTTATTTACGTCCCACTTCAAAGCAGCTCAAGGTCTATCGGCATTGGATCTCGTGATTTTGAACCTCCGTCAAGTGACGAGGGTGACGCTTAAGCCGAAACACACACATCTCATTCTCCAAAATTCCAAATCATACCAACGTGAGGACTTTGAGCCTGGCCAGATTTAATGGAAAGCACCCCCTCCAGATGGAGAGTCTTAAGTGTACCAGAACTCAAACTCATGACCATTATCTTTTCGGAAATAGCTCAAAACGTTATGATCAATTCATACTGAACGTCTGAAAGCACAATTTGTATACAATTTTCGAAAGTAAAACTAGCTTAAAAGAAGAAAAATTTATTATCTTTTCCACCCGCCAAGTATAAGGTGTCTGGTATGTTTAATTTTTTGCTTATATTTTCTACAGTGAAGTTTTGTTCTTAAAGACTTCACGGATACTTGCGTGTTTACTTTACTACGCATGGTAGAAAATACACAATCAGGATTATGGGTTCGGACCACCATAATTCGTGCGCAAATAGCGCGAAATTTTAAACTGAATTTTGAAGATTCATCTGCAGAAAATGGATTGAATGTGAGGAAATGAGAAAGTGAAAAAAAACCCTATTCACCATAAAACTATGGAGTTTAAAATTTTCAACAACACCAATCAATATCCTGTTTGGAACTTAAAAATCGAAGATTCTTCTACGATAAAGCTTCTTTCTTTTGAATTCATGGAGGGAAATGTGCAATTTAAGATGACGAATAGATTTGTGTTACGCATGACTTATGATTGAAAAAAAACTTTGCTCGATTGAAATCTTGTATTAGTAAAGATTCCTCCAAATGACATGATAACAGTAGCTGTGTAATTTATATTTAACAATTCAAAGTCATAAGTAATAAATATTAAATGCTTTCTTGGAAAATAATTAGATAAAAATTGATTTCTTGTAGTGAAATTTTTTTTCACAAATTTCATTTCTGCATAATTAACACCACAGAATATATTACTGAATTATTATTACTACCATAATTTTAATATATACCACATCACTCAATATGTCCCAGGCCTAACATATAAGAGAGAGAGAGGGAGACTGAGGCTACCTTCTAACTTTCTTTAGTCTAACCCAGTAGTACTAACTTTCAAACGGCACATGGGAAAATTTCGAGATAATATCTTGCTTAGTTGAAAAGTTACAAAGATTTTAGTGAAGCAACTTTTGTTTGTTTAGAAACCATGAATGAAAAAGAATTTCATGAGCTTTTGTTCTCTTTCTTTGAGCATAAGCAGCCACAAAAAGATTATTAATATAAGTTTATCATATTCAAACAAAAGGGAAAAGCAGGTGTTAAAACTCACGATTTTTGAGGTTTCGTCAGTCATGATATATTGAAGGACGGATAAAGATTCAATTTTAACCTGCCGCACAACTTTTAAAAAGTAATGAAAAACTAAAATTGAAACTAGTTAAGATATAAAACGATTTAAAATACAGATTGGAAATTTAATTTCCCTCCATGCAAATTTAAATTTATTGTGCCTTAGAATAAATAAAAAAAAAATCCAAAACATTTTACAACATTTATTTGTTGCAAAATATTTAGCATTTGAGATTGCTTAGGATAGAACTTAAGGAAAAGTTCCTTTCTTTTAGCTGTCCAACTCGTCATCAAAAGGGAAATTGCAATTTTATTACGTTAAATTGCTTAAAATGCATTGGAAAACCTTAGACAGTTTTGCATTTCGAAAGTCAATCACGTAATCCGTTCAAAAACTTAAATTATTTGAGAATTCAAGTGGAATTCTTTCTGAGCGATTTTTCTATCGTTTTCAATTCCTACTATTAGTTCACTATCTCCCTGTATATAACTTGTTCAAATTTTCAGTCGTTAACAAAATACATTATTCGTCCATTCAAGTTTAAATATATTTTTTTAAACTTGCAGAGGATGACACTTAATGTTAATACAGTTTTTCAAATATTAATTCATTCATTAAATTAAAAAAGAATAAATAGTAACAAATAAAAACAATAGTCCAACAGCATATATAGAAAAAAAGATCGTTCATTGTGTCTCCATAGTGCGTTTGACTTCTACTCCAAAGGTCGTGGGTTCGAATCCCAACTGGGAAGGCCAAATTTCTGAGAATGTAATTTCATTTTTACTATACTATTTTATTAGAATAATTAAATTTAATGAATGAATAAATAGTAACGAGAGAGAGAGAACAAAAATAATAGTCTAACACCCTATATAGAAAGGAAAATGGAAAATTGCAAAGAAAATCTCTTTCTATTTTGTCACTTAATATTGTGATTCTGTCATATGCGTATACATATTTATATTAATTGTAACTATTTAGTAAAAAGTAACTATAATAAAAAATTTCTTTGTTGATCTAAGTAGGAATTAACTTAGTTTTCTTTTATATTTCTGTGGTTTAAAATGAAGTTAATAAATATGAAAATATCTATTTTGGAATTGTGAGCTAGAAATAACCATAAAGATAACTTTAGCTTACGTCTCTGTAAAACGTATCTGTTTTAAATTAGAATGAATTTCTAAGTAAAGTGGCATAAGAAGGGGAAAGTCATATTTTTTTATCAGTGGGATCATTGAATGATCGTTTACGATAATCTTTTTTATTACTTATGTCGTTAATTAACATTACCATAGTTGTTCTCTAAAACCCTCTTGTGAAGGTCTAATGGATGATAATGCTAAAACCAAAATCGAGTAATGAATCTCATCTTATATTCAATGGCACATACGAAAGATAATAATTTAATCACATTTTAGAGCGCAAGGGGATAAAAGTAAAAAAATAATAAGTTTTTGCGTGGAATTTAATAACAAGAAAAATAAGAAAACCAGTTTTTGTCAATATAATTACAGATGTGATTGTTGTTGTTGGTGTGTCCATCATGTGTAGACTGACAAAAAAAAAAGAAACTTTAGATCGCTTCGAAGCTGTCGAAGACAGCTTCAGCCACCTCAACAGCATTATCAGAGCAGATCAAATCTCCTGGGTCTTCTGGGCTGATCTTGAAAAGCTTTTGAATTGCTGGGCAGCTGAGAATATGTTGTGGAGACAGTTGAACATTAGGGCAGTTTGGGCAATGATTTGTGTAACTTCTTTGTCAGTCAGTCGAAATTTTCATTTCTTTTAGGTGCTTTACCTCCACTGGGTGGTAGGAGGAAAATAAAATACCTCTCGCGAACCAACAGGCAGAAGTCCAAACTCTCGAGGCTCTGGCAACCCCACCTTCCATTAATTGTGAATCTATACAGATGTGATAAAAATAATCTGGTATTCAAGTTTTTTCTTGGAGTAAGTGTTTGTCAACATTGGACTCTAAAGTAATGTGAGGGCTGTTGGTGACGGACCTTGTCATTACGATTCACGTTCAAGTGTCGAGGATGAAACCTGAGTTGACATCCTGCTCTCCGAAAATCCACACCACTCTGTAGCTGGTCTATTCGCGCACCTCCTATTAATCCTCGGGCTGCGGTAGTCCAGTGGTCTAGGTATCGGATCATGGCAGGCATGTCGTGAGTTCCAGCCCAATACTACTAAGAACTTGCCATGTAGGGGAGAGATACACGTTAAATCTGTTGAGAGCTCAAACGTCTTCCCGTTGTGGTAGTTAGGAGAGGGGGTGCCAGCTCAAGTGTCGTCCACGTCACTTTACCATGGTTCAAAATTACGAGCACTGTCGTCAAAAGCCCTCATGTAGCTGAATAGTGCGACGTTAATATTCACTCACTCACCTATTAATCCTCTTGGGGAAAAACTTTCTTTAAATATTATTCTATTGAAAACTTTCTCTTGAAGAAGATGACGAAGTATGCAAATCAAGGCTTATATTTAAAGATTAACTCTCAGGTTCGAGGGGAGAAGAGGTTAGAAGCTAAATATAAGTTTAAAGTAAAGTTAGTCGAGGGTGATTCGTAGATTATTTGCTTAATATTTAAGATTTACGATTTGGTCAATTAGCTGTTTAAATTGGAATGGTGACAGATTGAAGTAGATTAACTTAAAACTTTTTACTTCGATTATTTAAAAGGTGTATTGCTAGGACGAGCCAAGAGTAAGTGATTCAATTTATAATTAAATACTCAATTATCTCGTCTTTCTCGCTTTTGCGTCCATATTTATCCAAAGGTGCATTTCCTAACTTGGGTTGTTAAAATTTGTTAGGTTGTTGAGACTTTTTAGTAAATAATGTTTGTTTGGACTATGGCTAATCTTCCTTGTAACTCTCGTACACTAATGGATGGGATAGCCCATCCATTACAACTCCACCATGAAGAATTTGAGTCACGATAGATTTAACGTGCATTACATCCTTCCTTTCAAGGTGGGTCTCTTATAGTATTAGGACTCAAACCCACAACTCGACAACACCACTCACGAGTTTGTGAGCATGGCCATCAGACTAGCGGTCCCCAACCAATGGTCATTGAAAAAGTATTGATGGTCTGCAGAAAAATTGGGACAATACTATTTTTTTGTGAAGATTAAATTAAAAAACAACGAGTAACGAAACGTATTTTAAAATAAGGATCACACTTTAAAAAAGTTAAGTTACTGCTTTTAGCGAAATTCGTTCTGAGTTTAGCAAATTTTAGCTACTTATTTAGGATGTATCTAGTGAAATTTAAAATGAGAAGATAACCATAGTCAAGTGGTGGCATAACACTTTAATTTGTTGATATTGCCTTGTTTTGCCGGTTTGTTTGTGAATTTCATGTTCAGTGATATGGAAATTTAAGGTGATAAGTAAATAAGGAACAATATGGTTATAATGATCCACTCATATAGCTGTTAGTCATATTAGTGGTCACTCAAATGAAATATTATATATTTAATGCCCTACGTTTCTAAAGGCGGTGAACTAGATTACCACGCCTCCACCATTATTTAAAATAAATTTTAGAGAGAAAATACATTTTCATATTAAAATTTTTAATTTGCCAATTAGGTGAATGATTTGTCAATCTTTTTAATTTGTTAATCTATGAAAAAGGCAACTCTTTTGAGAATTTTTCATCCAAGAGCTGTTTATTTATTCGTCATTTTTAAGTTCAATACTTCTAGGTTAAAATAATCTTTTCTTTAGCATTTATGAAAATGCAGCAATTATTGCTTGCTAGATTCTATCCTCGTAATAAATATTTTGAAAATATTTAAGCACTAAACTTAAAACTTGTGTTTTGAAAAAAAAGTTGTTGAGAATGAACAAAATATTTGTTTTTCGGGCTTTTTACTTCAGCTCCCCCCTCATATATTTCTAAAATAAGAATGTAATGGAATCATTTCTGTTCACAAAATACATATAAAGATAAATAACTAAAACAGCAAACAAAACAACATTTGAAACCAGATCAATCGTTGTATTGTTTAAAATGAGTATAATTTTGCAAAAATAATTTAAAGTGTAAGGAAAATTTTAGACATCGAGAAAAATAAAAATTTATAATTATACTTCTAAAAAGTAAGAGTTAAATTTTTTACCATAGAAAATTTTAAACTATTTTCCGATATTTCAAGCGCTTTCTGTATTTTTTCTATTTTAACTTAAATGAAACCAGTCTACTGAGTTTATAACAATGATTGGTATATTATCAATAAAAGTAAATATCGCAAAGATAAAAAAACGAAAAATGAATATGCTGAAAAAAGGGCCATCAAAATTTGGGTTTATTTATATTGTATGCATTACTTTGCTTTAAAACTATTTTTTATTTTGATATAATTTAAAGCGAAAAAAATAATTTTTCTTATCCAAACATGAAACGTGATTGCACTTCGTAGCGTAAGGAGAAAGTCAGAAAACCATTAAAGAGACATGACTGATGGAACTGTCTGAAAAGTGTAAAAAAAATTATGATTGTTCATAAAAATGTCGAGTGTTCTCAAATATTCTGTCAGAAATTTTTATCAAGTTCTATGTCGAATCTAGAACAATTTTATTTAACTATATTTGCGCGTATCACTCTTTTATCAGAATAAAATTTATCTGTAAGGTGAAGATAGCCAAATTCCATTGCTTTGCAGTTTAATTTTATAAGGAAAACTAAGCAAAAAGTTTACAAAAACTATCAGCAAAACTATTATGATTAGAATACTACATATTAAATTACATTTTATTAAGACTAACTTCAGTAAAAGAAAGAAGGTATAGGAAAAAATAATAATGAATAAATGTAAAAAAACAATAAATTGAATTTGTGTGTTTAGTGACCATGGCGAAATTTTTTCGCCTAATCTATACCGTAACTCTGCGTAATCGGTGACAATAAAACAGATATGATTATTCGGTAGTCAAAAAAAATGTTGTTTTGCGTTTTAAATTACAGTTTTATGATCAATCAATAAAAAATGTACTATGGAAACATTTCAAAACAATTTTAATCTTTACACAAGACGACAAGACCGCTAAGAGTAAATATTAGTATGTATCTGTTTATTTTGGTTTGTTCAGACATAAAATAAACAAAAACATTAGCAAGATACGTAACAACGTGTAGTGTTGGATCAATCTGAGGTTTTATCCGTCTTTGTTTTCATTAGTTCAAATATACTTTATTGTTGCACAAAATTATGCTTGTCGAATAACATAAAACGTGTGAGAAAACACAGCAATTTATCATTATACGACTCAATAAACTAAAATGATAGAGTACAGCCTGCGAATGTTTTATTATTGGCACCAGTTGAATGGGTTCGGCATATGTTTTGTTTTGACACTCTGTATAAATAAGTAATATAAAATATATTTTTTTCGTCAATTCCTACTTTGAATGGATAAATAGAAAGTATTTTATTAGATTGAAAATTTGAACAAGATATATATATATATATATATATATATATATATATATATATATATATATATCTGCATTGTTGTAACAATGCACACCTGATTTGGATAGTTAGGCTGAAAAACAAGTTTTGACACAACTTTTGCCTTTGTTTTAACAGTTACATTGTTACTACAATGGAGACAAATCTATGTTTGCGTCAAAAACCAGTAATTAATTTAATTTAATAAAATTAATGAGTTGATAATTGAACAAATGTATTAACCTCAAGTGTCATTCACTACAAGTTTAAAAAATTTATTTGAACTTGAATGGATCAATAGAAAGTATTTTATTAACAATTGAAAATTTGAACAAGATAAATATATATATGAATGTATAAAGAGTGTGAGCTAATAGTAGGAATTGAAAAATACTGATTAGGTTAAAAATAAGTATGACAATGCCCAATTGTAAAATAAGAAAGAAAGCTTTCCTTAGTCGTGAAAGGGCTAATCACTAAAGGGGCATCACTGAGGGAGAAAGATCCCAACGATAACATCTAAAAATAGAAATATCTCAAACAGTTTAAAATTTTGACTTCAGTTTTTGCCCTTTTTTATTTTGGGATCATAATTAAAATAATTAGAAACATCAATTCCCTCACACACATGATTTTGGAAACAATTTGGTTTGAAGAAATAGCCATATTTATATCGCAAAGACGCATTTTGGCAACAAAAAGGCTCAAACTAGTCCAGATGTCCACAAAAAGAAGGGCAATACTACAGGATGCAGAATCTTGTCAATGTATCACCCCCGGTCGGAGGTGTTACGGATAACAACCAAATTGTTCTATCTATCAAATGAAATGACACTCCATATGATATCTTCTAATTATCGGGTTGTGTAGCAAACGGCAAATGGAGTGAATATCCCATTTCTGCCCTCGTCACTGAGTTACCTATCGATGATCATTGCTGTCACTGATGTGCCGACTACACATTGGATCGTTAATAAAGATACATCAGGGATTGTGAGAGCCAATGAGATAATCATTTTGACATCGCTCGTGGTCGACCACTACTTTCTCGACGCTCTGTATGACCATGTTTTCTACATGTCTACAAACGTCGTCGAATTATAGCATCGTTTCTACACAAATATCGAGCTATCCTGTTGTTTCATCCTCACGCTTTCGTTAGTTTATATGCACGTCATCTATCAAATGATGACATCTGCTTATACTTTTCGAGAACCTATCAGGTACACTTTCACGAAAAGTATGCCTCTCTCTCTCTCAGAATTGGAATGTCTTCTATTTCATTTACAACCCAGATGCTCCATCGCTATGTGCTGATGATCGTTAGTCAATGGTCGCCAAAATTTAATCATTTGCATAGTGTATCATAAAATATGTTCTTACGCTATTTCGTCACATCCAAATAACGTCTTCTTGGCACGTTTGCTTTTTAGCTTATAAAATGTAACATTTTTACTGGGAAACAATTTAAAAGAAAATACAAAATTTATCGACCTAAAAAGATAATTTAAAACTACTGCATTCTGAAAAGTGATTCGATGACACTTTCATACATCGCCAAAGACAATAACCCTTTCATTGGCTAGTAAAATAATTGCTGTATAATGTATATTCCACCAATTTTTTTTTCTTTTCATTCTTCACTTTGCTTTGAGAATTCCATTTAAAAAAAAAACTTTTTTGCTGCAATTTACATTAATTACTTTTCTTATTTTTAATATTCTAATTGTGATGTTTGCCTATTTGAAATTCATTTCACATAAGCGTATGTACAATTCAATACGAATAATAGATTTAAGGGAAACCTATACGATGTTAGTAATTAGTTCAGTTTTTCAAAATTGTTTTGCTACTTATTATAAAATATCAAATCTGTGTAATTTGTATATTAAATAAAATATTTCTTAAGTTAATTTCACTTTTTCTTAGATAATCTTTCTTAGATTTTCTTAGATGATTTCACTTTTTTTTAGATAATCTTTAGAATGTTTCACTTTTTTAAATTGAGCAATGCGACAATATTATGAATGTAAATTTTTATAATACTATCTCGAGGCTGTCTTAAAAATACAAATTTCTTACATTTCGATGAATTGAGTTTTAGGAGTAAAAAAAATGATACTTCCGAACAAAACACATTTATTCTTAAGATAAAAATGAATTTACGTTTTTATTTTTAATAGAATTATTTATAATAATTTAAATTGTGACACCAGGGGTATTATAAAAATGACAGCTATTTCTGTAATTGTTCATTCTCATTCGAAAGTTTAAACGAAATGGAATGTAAAACAAAATAATTAAATGTTTTTTATAAGAAACCCTGCACTCTCTCTCGTTAACCAACTATTTTAAATTCGTAAACATTATTAATAATCCTGGGAAACCCCACGTTTCACCTCATGATTCAATGGATCGATTTGAATGCAAGAAAGGGCTGCCGGAAAAGCGAAAAGTAATGATGGTTATTTGGTATTACGTTTTTCCTCCAGCTTCTGAATATACAGTCGGACCTCTATATATCCTCCAAATCCCGAAAAATCCGGAAAAAAAGTTCGTTATATGAAAAATTCGTTATAATAAATTAATATACATTTTCTGTATGTGTATCTTACCTATCAAAAAAAGAAAAGAAAGAAACAAAAACTGCAAGGAAAGTTTCTTGACGAATTTATCCACTTCTTGAAAAATTAAATTTTTTGAAGCGAAAACTTCTTTAGCGCGCCGCGCGTTGGGCACTTTTTGTTAGGGAAAAATCTTATGGGCTCATGTCAACGACATGCTTATGACTGGTGCACGCGCAGTGTGCTGGGCGCCTTAGACAATTTTTGGCTGGGTGAAATCTCATGCATTCGCGTTACCGACATTCTTATAGAAGTATATCTGTAGCTATACAGCTAACGTATAGTGCTGTGTATATCTTATAAGTGAAATTGAATGGATTTAGTGAAAAGTTTAATGTGTATATACTGTGCATTGTTGAAATAGTGTCTTTGATTATTATTTGAATCATTTAATTGAAGAATCATTGTGCAGTGTGAGTACTAAATAAACAAACTAATATTTTTAAGATAAAAAATAAATAACAGAAAATTATTTTAAATCTTCGTATTTATTCTGGTGTTTGTGAAGATTTTGTATTATTTATTTTCTAATATTTAACCTCTGCAATGCATCACGCACTCCAGATTAGTATTTCACAGTGGCTTAGACATTTTCTGACTACTGTAGTAAAACAGATTTCTATTTGTTCAATCATATTTTTATCGGGGATTTTGAAATTAAAAATTTTATAAAATCTAATAATAATTCAAGATTAATGTGTTGAAGTTTAAAATATGGTTATTAATGCAAAATTATAGTTTACTACCTTATATCATTAAAATCTTTAGTTTAAAATATTGAAAGCCGCGAGCGTGGCTCCGACTTTAATTTCATTAAATATTTTATTCTATTTAAAAATTCAATATTTTGAAATCATTATTTATTAATTTAAATTGTCAAAAATAAAGTACGTGCTTTGCTATTTTTTGCAAAATGATTATGTATAATTTTATATCATTTGATTTTATTATTAGAAATTTACAAAAAAAAACATACATGATGTTGTACAGCCCGTAATATATTTGAATAATAAACCATATAAACATGTGTGTATATAATTGTTCCTCGGAGTGTCAATAGATGTGAAAACTAGATTGAAGTTGATAATTTTAATTCAAATATTATGAAATTTCAAATTTTAATACTAAAAGTTCTAAGTTTTCACTTCTATCGGCCATTTTTAATGCTGAAGCACTTACATTTTGACACTTTCGAGCAACAAGAAACGAAGTTACCAGTAAGACTGATCAAAACTACAGATGAATGGGGACTAGTTCAAAGACATGGGGAATCAAGACAATTCCACTGAGGGGGAAATGGGACATCAAAGATATTTCTAGTGAACTGTCCAATATGGGTTAAAGGCTGCACTTCTGGGATGAAACTCCCAGGATTCTATTGCTCTGAGCGAGTTAGGCACCTAATAAAATCAGTTCAAGATTTATGACCACCATAAAATGTGTAAAAAGAGAGAAAAACTGGAAATATGCAGAAATACTTTAAAAATAGGGAGAAAAAATAGAACCACAAGAGAAAAATTTCGTTACATAGAAAAGTTGGTTTTAGGAAAAAGTTCGCTACATAGAAAAATTCGCAATATAGAGGCTCGTTATATGGAGGTTCGACTGTATATATATATATATATATATATATATATATATATATATATATATATATATTTCTTTGTTAGTGATTCATGGGTGAATTTTCAGATCTTTAAGGAAAGTTTAAAATCATTCTCAAATATTTTATGGAAAATTTAATTCCTATGAAAAATGGGACTCCAATTTATTTATACACTTTACTGCAATCAAATCGATACTCTAATCTATGTTTGAAGAGAAAAGTAGTATTCCCACAGAACTCCGAAGAATTTCCATAGGTTCTCAAATTTGGCAGATAAGAGCATCAATTAGTGCAAGCTGAGTAACTACATTTTATTTAAAAATAACGAATTGCAATACAACACTCTGTGCGTAGGAAAAATTATAAAAATATTTAAAAGTTGCATTGGAAATCAGATTATTCCTTCAATAAAATAATGTGTTCATTAAGGAGGACTGAATTTTTTTTCAAATTTTACCTATATGTAAAATATATTCTATGACATCTAGCTGCAGGGGAAATTTCATTTTTATCAAGTACTGCCACAAGAGAATGAAGTTTAGGTATATTTGTGCATTTTTTATGGTAAAAAAATCAAAACTTATGTTTAACGGAATTAAGCATTTTAGTACTTCCCGACATTTATTGCGATGAGAGGACACCTACTAAATAATTAAAAGAAAAAAACTGTGGTATGTATATATATATATATATATATATATATATATATATATATATATATATATATATATATATATATATATACATTTTGCAGTTTCTTTAGTATTAAATTAAAAAAATAGCCTTCTGTTGAAATTAGAGAGCACGATGAAACGAAAGAAGAAAAAAAAAAACAGTTCGAATCGAATCGACTACGAGGGAGAGAGAGAGCTGGGATTATCATAAGTTGCAATGTACATTGTACTACTCAGTAATCATTTATCAATAATTATTGTTTTTGGTCATTTAAATCATAGAAAAATTATTTTATTTTGAGTTTAAAATCATCTAATTCAAATTCAGTCATTTTTTATTCGAACAATCAACTGCTTTGTGGAAATATTAAATTTTGAAATTATTTCTAAAAATATTTTTCTTCTTATCTCCATACAAACCTTTTTCAGATTTTAATGCCCAATGGTCGAGTGGTTGCGCATCGCGCTTCCACACCACAGGTCCGGGTTCCATTCCCGGGCTGGGCAAAGTCGACTCAGCATTCATCCCTACTGCAGTGGGTCGATAAATGAGTTCCAAGCTTGCTTGGGGACTTAAACACTGGCGGTCTCGCTTCAGACTGACCACCTGATTAGGACATCTGCTTATGCACCTCAGCGCATGGGCAGATGGGATGGGCACAGTAAGCCTTTTCATTCATGGGCTTTTGCCCTACTGAGTTTAAATTTGAGGATCAGATTATGAAGGATCAGATATGGAGGAAAAAACAATTTTTCTTCCATATAGCCTCGATGCTCTCTAGTTTTCATATTTATACAAAAAAAACTTGTGTGTTAAGTTTTTTTGTACATTTACTTTATATCTAAAAAGTATTTTGAGATATAACTAAAAAAACGTGATCATACTTATTTAAAAAAAACTATTTAAGTTTTTTGTATAATTTTATCTGAACATGGGAAAGATGCTTTAACATGATTTTCATAAAAAAATTTATAACAAAAGAGCATAACAATACTCCAAATACAAAATTAAGCGTTTCAAAAGTATAACTTTTACGGAAGTTATTTAAGAAAACGGCACCTCTACAATAAATAGATATAAAAAACATTATTTGATTTATTCTAATTTAAACAAATGAAATATTAAAAAATATTTTTAAAAGAATACGTTCATGTGAATAACTGACCTTAGAAAGAAAGACTTGAGTTCACACCAGACATAAAGGGCAATTTTGGAAAAAGTTCCGCACGGTTGCACTTTACGGATAAGGGCAATTGTTTACACTTGGTTGGTTATGGCCCTATATGAAGCCGAAAGGTTCCCTTGGACTTACAAAAACTCATTTATCGCAATATTTCAATCTATGATAGATGAACAGTGTTTTGTTTGATCATTGTATTTATATATTTATTTTACATTCAGATAAGGTCTTCATAAAATAAAAGTTGGTTAAACAATAATATTCTAAAGCGTGAGAACGAGATGTAGCTTCATTCGCAAAAAATAAATAAAACTCATTTTTTTATTTTAATGATTTTATCTTTAACATCATTAGATTATTTGCAATTTTACGCAAGAATATTTTCAACATTGAAATACTTTTTTTAAAAACTTTTAATGTCTTTTATGAAACATTTTACTGGTATAATTTGTTCCCTATATACCTTGAATGTCAGTACTATTTTTTTATTATATCTCAAAAGTAGTGAATTTTAACAATTTAATTTTATAACAAGCAGATTCAAAATAGATAACAAAAATAAACCATTCAAAAGTAAGGAAATCTAATTTAATTTTTCAATTAAATTATTCTAGTTTTTAGAATGCTGTAATGTTTTATTGTTTATTAACACTAATAAAATTTAAAAAAATTCTAATTAAAAATAGCATTCAATAGTACTGCAATTATAGGCAATACTTCAGAAAATTTTATTTATAATTCTTAAATTTCGAGTATAAAAAAAGTTACAAAGAAAATCTCCAAATCAATTATAATTTATAAAAGAATTTGAATCGAGTCTGCCAAATATCCATAAAATTAATTTAAGGATAAAATAATTATTAATTTCGAATTTTTAGTGGTACAAATTCGCGTCATTCTTTTCTACTCATCTTACAATAAATATATTTCAGATTACTTTCTATCTCGTAAATTCTATTACAAAAGTTTTTGATTGATCCATATAAGAGATTTATGTTAAACCTATTTTACTTACTGTTTTATGCTTTCCGCAACATTTTTTTAAAAAAATTAGAAGTTATTTAATTGATATTTTATTGAAAATGACACTTTTTAAAATGTTGTAATATGCACCAAAGGTAACTTGTTGCTTATAAGATTGTATTATTGTTCCATCTTGATCACTCTAATCTTAAAGATAGTTAGTTATATCTTTGTATATTAGTGTGGTTTCAAGAATCTCATTAAAATCCTTTTTCTGTTCTATCTTTTGAGAAAATTAACTGATCGTTTTTATCTGAATTTAACGCTGAATTAAAAGCTCTAGAAGAAACCAATTAACGATGAATCTTTAAAGTTTGAATTTTTTTTACATGCGTACATTAGAGTATTGCATTGCATTTTTACATAAAAAAAATATTAAAATGTATAACTACGGGAAAAAATGAATTGAATATGTGTATAAAATTATTTCTTTATCTTTTAATTTTACAGTACATTTTTGTGTCAAGAAATACAAAATTTCTAGGTTTATATTATGTAATTAAAAGTCCAATTGGAATAACATTACTTAAGGTATCCGACTACGTTCGAAACCGTGATTATGCAAAAGCATATAATTGGATAATATTTATGATATTTAGTGTCACTTAGATTAGAAAATGTATATAAAACTGTTTTAAGGATAGTATTACAATAAAAAATTATTTAAGTACAATATTTGGACAAAAAATGAACATAGAATGACCCATTTTCAAAATATTCTCCTTTTGTGAAAAATGCTTCTATTATAATAATATTTTCCTGTACATAGCTCAGACCTCTGTAGAAAGGTTCAACTAGAATTTTTGAAATATATTACTTAAAAGGGGGGTTATCTATGTTTTACAACAGAGAGGAGAAATTTTAAGAAAAAAATGCCGATAATTATTTCAAATGGTTGTAACTCGGAAAATAATGTGAACATTTCAAAATTCATAGTTGAGCCTCGGTACAGCGGTCTGAGCAATATACAGGCAAAGTATTATTATAATAGAAGCATTTTTCACAAAAGAAGAGCGTTTTGAAAAAAGGTTATTCTAAGTTAATTTTTAGCCGAAATATGGTATTTAAATTAATTTTTTTGTCAAAATGTCCTTAAAACAATTTTATACATGTATTCTAATCTAAGTGACACTAAATATCATGAAAACTATCCATTTATGCGCCTTTTTAAAATCACTTTTCCGAACGTAGTCGGATACCTTAATTCAAGATAATAGGAAAATGAACGGAAAATAATTCAGTCACAGGGCCTTAAAATAACTGGAAACATTCAAAAGAGAAGTAAATTTTAGGTATTTACTTGCTAAATGACAAATTTCAACAGATAACTATTCAACTCTTATCTGTAAACCCCATAACAATTTTAAAATGAAAATAAAAAAACATCTTAACATAGTACGAGATAAACTAAAAAAGTAAATACAATTATTTAAAAATAATATCCTACAACTCAGCTGTTGTATACGTGTTTACACAGATCAAAATAAACAGCGAGCAATGTAGTATAGAAACGGATCACTCACTCTAGCCCTGGAGTCGGAGTCTTGGGACACGAGACCAAGATGTGGTCCTACCTCAAGGGAGTCGGATGATTCTCCTTCATCCTTGTCGTATAATAGATGATCCCTAGCCGGTTGTCCTGGATATTTTTTCTTACGGGGAAGCGATGGCTCCGCAGAAGCTGAAATAAAAAACACTTTTATAACCTCTTTTCCCCCAAAAGGACATCAGAAACAGAAAAAAAAATATTGCAGAAGTAAAAATGAAAAAGTGCAATTTTTTTGTTCAGGAATTTTGGTAAAGAAATAAAAGAACATACAAAATAAAATTCATGAAGCGAGTAAACAACAGAATATTATAACTCAAGTTTAACCTTCAAGGTTTGGTTGAGAGTAATCATACACAAATAGTACCATTTTAGTTTAGTAAGGTGTTTTCCTCTATTCTTCTATTTAATAATAATAAAAGTAAATATGAAAAATTTCACCATTATCTGATATAAGAAAAAAGACTGTATGTATGAAATTGAGATATAATCTTAATTCAAGGAATTTAAAAGGAGAATCTGTAAGCAAAAAATTTCGAATACAAATGTCATAATTTTAAATGATTTATTCGAATATTGCACATATAAATTACTACGAAGCAAACACAACGCACCGAAACATACTCTCACGGTTATTGCAGTAGAATCACGAAAAGAATAACATTGAATATAGAGCAGCATTCAAGATTTTAAAGTTCCACAAATACAATAGTTGAATTTCTACATATCATCATTCTGAGATTAGAATAACATATCTAGCGAATACAAGCAGAAACTGTTGCCAGATATTTAAACACATAGCCAATGTGGACTGAAAAAACTTTTGCCAGATACTTGAATGCATAACAATGCAGGCAGAAAAACTGATGTCAGATATTTGAATGCTTCTCTATTCAAGTAAACAGGTAAATAAATGCAAATAAAATAAGTTTACATCTAAAATAAATACAAATTAAGCCAGGTGATAATGAAAATATTTACATACATAAATAACAACGAAAAAAATACCTAAACACATTGAATAATCTAAAATTCAGTTCACAATAAAGCAGTAAGGCCGTTTCCCTATGAGTTTCTCACTTACGTTTTTGAAATAAATTTAATGTTTATTTACAGTACACATATTCAAAAGAGAAAAGAAGGGAATTTTCTATTGTTTAGAACATCTTCAAAACTGTGTTATGATTCTATTCTAGTATTTTTAAAGATAGGAAATTCTAAATGGAAGCAATATTATGTCCAAACGATTATTTTCAATGATTGAGAAAAAAATGTTAAAAATATGATTTTATCTGCTTGTGATTTACTTTTTATTTTTCAGAATCTGTTTTTTTTTAAATCATGTATTTTTTATTTCAATGAGACAAAATGTTTGTTATTCCTTGAAGTTTCTAATATTATAAAATTAGAAACTTTAAGGGGAATAACAAAAGACTACTGAGAGAAATATTCAAAAAAACCAATTCTTGTATTCGTTTAAAATAATTGTTTTAGGTCTGCTGACTCTATTTTTATGTATAAACTTTTTTAAATTTTCACTTTTAGATTTCTTTTAATTTTCCAATAATATGATTTAATGGAATTATAAGACTTCTTATAACATTTAATATTGATTAAATTTGTATTTACTCATGTAAATGTTCGAAAATCTAAAAAATTATTTTTCTTTGCATTTCATACGAATCTGTTTCTTTTACATGTAATACATAATTTATAATTAGTTAATGATCAAAGAATGCTTAGTATATTAATATGTTAAGCATTCTGTCTTTTTAGATGGTATAAGATACTTTTATAAGGGAAAATTTAGAGAGGTAATCAAGAATAACAATGTTTTACGAGTATGTTAAATTGGTAGCTTCATTTAATTCATTCAATCTTTATTAAATTCCAAAACCTAATATGTTCTCAACTTTCGGCACAGGATCTTTGGAAGAGAAGTCCCATTTCCTCAATAACACTACCAACAACTTCCATTCTTTATTCATAAAATTACTATTAAATCTTCCTTGGAGAAGGTACTAGCAGAGCTCATTAGTCACCCATCAGACCACGAGCATCCTGTATGAAGGAAATGTTAACCACAGCGACTTTCACGGACTATATTGACAGATTTCCAGAAACTATCTGTGAATATGAATAAAAAAGAAATGGCCTTTTATACTACCTAATGATTCTTAGCGAATACTTACATTCCGTATTCTTGACATACCACTGAAAAGACGTATATAACATTTAAAAAACTAAAAAATATAATAAAGTAGATTTTCTACAAAAGCTGAAATACCAAAAATTTATCGAAATCGAACTTTATCTAAGGAGAATTTATTTTCCTTTTTTTTTTTTTTTTAAAAAAAAATTATATTTGAAGATTTTTCTCAATCAAAAATATATGCGTATAATTTTTGCCAACCACATTCGGAAGGAAAAAATAGAAACAAAAAAAGTTTTGCAATTAGTGTTAAAAAAAATTGCAATTTTCTATATTTGACTTGCAAAATTAATTACTTAAGCTGTTTGTTAAAAAGAGAATGATATATTTGATTGGGTTATAGACCTTATTTAGTAATCATGCTCATAATATTAATCACGTTTTATATATACATAGTATGTACAATTGCATTCATATATTTCTCTCTCTTTTTGATACGGGAAAAGTAACTTACTCACTCACTCAACACGAGTTCTCTGCATTTATTAGACATACAGTCTTGAAATTTAGCATGCATGCTTCTTTTATTGAATAAAGATAAGCTAAGAACGGGTTTTACGTAAATTAAGAACCTTAAATAAATGTATAAATTAGTTTTGTTTAAGTCATTATGAAAAATGTGTCTTGGTAAATTCACTAAGTATTGTTCCTCTTACAACTTTAAATATAATACACTAATGTAATTAATGTGTAACTAATGTGTAATTAAACTATGAATTATAGTAGCTTTTCTTTAAATACAGTCAAACCTCCATATTACGAACCTCTATATCGCAAAATTTTACCTTGAACCAAGAACATTTCATTATTTTTTTCGTAAAATAACCTCCCAATAGCGAAGTGCATTTTCTATATACCGAACTTTTCCTTTTGTGATTCAATTTTTCCCCTATTTTTAAAGTATTTTTCGACATTTCAAATTATTCTCTCTTTTAACACATTTTATGGTGGTCATAAATATTGAATTGGTTTTTATTAAAGGCCTAACTTGCCGAGAGCAATAGAATGCTGGGCCTTTCATCCAAGAAGTGCAACTTTTAACCTCCATTGCTCAGTTCACTGGAAACATCTTTGATATCTCCTTTCACCCTCAGTGGAGTTGTTTCATGTCCCCGGGTCCTTTAACTAGTCTCCGTTCATTTGTACTGTTGAACAGCCGTACTGGTAACTTCGTTTCCTGTAGCTCGAAAATGTCAAAGCGTAAGTGCTTGAGGATCAAAGAAAAAAATTTAATTCTTCATGGAGGGGATAAAGGGGTCAAGAAACTTTAATTGCAGTTTTCCTTTTCTTTTTCTTTTTTGATAGGTAAGATATATATAAAAAATATATTAATTTACAAAAAGAAGAAGGTGTGAATAATTAATTTTTTTAATGTGTAGTGTTTATGAATTTAAAATATTTTTTATGTGGTTATAAGGAAAATTGAAAGATGAACCTCTATATGTAATGAATTTTCCATATAACGAACTTTTCTTCGGGATTTAGCGACTTCGTTATTTAAAGGTCCGACTGTATTTTATTTATAACAATTTTCACAATATATGTTCTATACATAAATCAAAAATCGTACTTTGAAATGTTCACTGGACGTAAAAAATAGCATGATTTCGATGCACTTTTCAAAACAGGCGTGAGTATGTCCAGTTCTCTTCATTTCAGAATTTATCAATGACAACAACATCGCATTTCCCGAGAGAAATACGTTTTCCATTAAGTCATTTTAATGTTATGTTCACTGAAAGTATGAATACTACATAATGTAAGAGTAATAATAGATCTGGAACAAAAATAAACTTGCATACGATAGATTACTTTTCTTTATTTCTTTACTTTATTTTAGCTCGATTTCATATCCCTAGAGAATTATTTAATGGACTCATTTGTAATTCCGTAGAAAAGACTGATGGATGCAAATTCCATTGGGATGTTATTACTCTTCTGTTGTCCAACAGTATGACGCATTCAATATATTCTAAAACTTCTTCATAATTTTAGAATACCTTACTACAGCAACATTTCTTTTTCTCGCAAAACTCTTTGCCAATTTTCTTTTGCGAAATAATTATTTTTCATTGCGGAAGAAACTTTTGTACGTTTGTGGATAAGTAACGAAATACATTGTATTTGCAACTCGTGTTTGTTTTGTGTATAACACAAAATCTTCTTTTGTACTTTAACACCCTTAAGGATACCGTTTATTTAATATGTAAGCAAGCAGTATTGTAGTGCTTTATTTATTTATTAAACTATCATCGTAAACAACACATACGCTTATATATATATAGTCTAAATTCTCTGCAAATGAGAGGTGAACATTTATCAATGAAAACCGAAAAATACAGAGAGAGTAAAAAACCATGCATTGAAGGGTCTATGAGAAATTGAAATTTAAAAAATGGATGCTGCAGTATTATATATATATATATATATATATATATATATATATATATATATATATATATGTTTGTGTTTGTGCTTGTATATATGAGATAAATTTAAAAACTTTCAAAATTCTGATTGTGGCTGAATAAAGTTCATCTGAATACCCCTGCGAATAATCAAAGGGAACTAAATTATAGTGATAAAGGATACATAAAAATTGAAATTGTGTTTTAGTTTTAGAATAAGAAATTTGTAATACTAGAATCAAATCCCCCCCCAGAATTAAATTAAGATCGTTAGTTGTTCTCAAACCATTACTTCAATGTAGCCTTTGCTCATAACTTTCCCTAAAAGTATCTCTGTATTACGATTAAGCGTTCCAATATATCCTCAAAGCATGAAAATTCCAGGTTAGAGTTAGCTAACCTTTTACATACCATGAGTCAATTTATATTACGTGAAAGCTTAAAAGCGCCATACAACTTGCTATTAATTTCTGCATTTCTTTTATACTACAAATGCTAACAAACGTGTAAACAAAATTTAGAAAAGTTCAAAAACTCTATAAGTCTAAATGCTGAAAAAATACGAACATATCACAAATAAGTGTCTCATATCACATCAAATATATATTGCAAACAATGCAAACACAAGTTGCAAATGAGCGTAGTTACTCAATGAACACACAAAGTTCTTGCTACGAACTTGAATTGAACTGAGAGAACTATAAAGGATTTAACTATGGAGTCTAATTCATAATAATAAGTAAAACGTTAGTATATCCATTGTAGAACTTGTGACTTATGCACAACAGGTTGGCCTCCATTTCACTAAATGAGTGAGTGAGTGTTCATTAACGTTGCACTATAAAGTAACGTGAGAACTGTTGCCAACGGACCTCGTAATGTTTAGCCATATATGGTCAAGTAACAACTACTTCACAAAAAAGGAAACATTTTGATTCTTTTCTACTTTACTAAATGAAAGTTTACACACTTTTGAGTTTAATATTTTATAATATTTATAATTCCGTTAATTGAGGGGTGCAGTTGTTGACTGACCGCTATTTTAAAATTAGATTTTTAAGATTGAGTTTTTCTTTTTTTTATCTGAAAATCAGACTGCCATGAACCTCCTTACAGATATACAGATACTCTTATTTTGTTTAAAAATATAGCCCCAGGATACCATGCCATGAAAGGCAATGCAACAACTGGACACAGGATGTTATGAACACATCGTTAAGTCCTTAAGAGTCCTCTATCCCATCCAATCAAAAGTAATGGCAATCAAATGAATCTGTAAAACAAATATTGAACCTTTAATACCGACCATACCACATCAGTCCGATGGTAATCAGCTCCAAGACTGAAGCTGGATTCATCGCTGAATGCTATACGACGCTTATCTGTTTACAATCATGATGATCAGCTACGACATCAATACAGATGACTCTTTCGATTATACGGGACTTACAATGGCGTGTAGGATGTTTGGCATCTTACAAACCGTTGTGAGTGTACCTCTATCACAGTCAAGCGCTGTGAAGTGGTGAAAAGTATTCCGGTTTGTGCGGAAGAAGCTGTAGCTTGTTGGATAGTTGACAGAAATGCTGTTATACGAATGGTTCGGCCTTGTTGCACAATCAACCAATGTTGACCTGTATTCGTGACAGTATTCATTTCACCGATGAGTTTCTTGCAGCAACAATTGCATCCAGGACCTTTGCGCTCTCGTATCAGTACGATGTAAGTGGCAAACTATAGTACTGTATGATCAGTCAGCTTTACTCATCCCAACTCGGCATCCCTGTTTGGTGTTCATCAATAGGCTACAAAGTCTACGACAACATCATAATGGCGTTATTGGTGGTATCTCAATAGAAATGCAATGCTGATAACGATAAGAACCCTTTTGTTGTATGTTTTCAGATAACGCTCGCTTCGTAGAAGTAACGCGTACTATGGCGAAAATTAAAATCCATCGGTCTTGAAAATGTAATAATTTGCTAATCTGGTATAAAGAAATTTGCATGCAAAATTTTGAATTGATTGAATTATTTTTAAGAGGGAATAGTGCGATTTTTTTTCTTTTTCTCTCTTTTTTTAAAGGAATATATATACGTATGTGTATGTGTATGCGAGTGTAAGCATGTCTTGGTCTGTTAATATTTCATTGCAAGGTATCAATGATATTTTCACACAGACAAATTATTTTATATATTTTAATTATATGTACTAATTTTGCTGCATTATTTATTATTACAATACGGAAATTGAACTTTTTTTAAAGATATTTGTGATAAGCAACAAGAAATTTCTTCGTAAGATTTTCCTCTAATATTTTATTCTTTTTAACCTCATTTAAGAAGTTTTACAGCTTTACTGTCTCAGTTCATCTCTCATGTTTCCTGAAGCTTTACATTTCTTCAGCATGCGTCTCACTGTCTTCATTTTCCTTCCTTCTATTTAATTCATTACACCACTTGCATTTTTTTTCTTTATGGAAATTCTAGCTCTGTCGAAATTTTACTGTGAGATAGAAAAAAAGGTGATTGCATTAAAGTTTCACATTCAGAGACGTTTTGACAAAACATGCAAATGATTAATGAATAATAGGAATTAGATTTCACCGGAAATGAGTAGTATGTAAGGAATAATTCTTGTCTGGTTAAAATGTCTGTTGCATTTCGGATACTTAATTCAACTGTAATAATGACAGATCCACACTAATTACAAGCTTATATGAAAGTATATAATTCGTAACAGTTAATTAAAAGAAATAGCATGGCCAAAGCGAATATTTGGGTGGAAACGAAGAATTGATTAAATGATGGGGTGATAAGGAGTGGGAGAATAAGGGTAGGTTTCGCTGTCAGGAAGATAGCATTCGACTCAGAACCAAAATAGAATGGGAAGAGACAGAGTGACTGTCATATTTATTATCACAGCATCAGCTTCGTAGCTATAAATCATTCGACGAGAGAATTGTACTCCAGTTAACAACAAATCATTTATCCACTTCTGAGTAGGATTGATTGTTTATTAACCTTGCACTTTGAAGCAACAGGATAGCTATAAACAATGATACTCGTAACTTTAGCCTCGATTAAATAATGAGCACGACACATGAGCTGGTACTTCATTCTCCACACTTTTACACCAAACCACTTAAGGACTTTGAACTCCAATATATTTAACACCAGAGGTATCAGATCTTGGAATTCCCTCTCCTGATAACCGTTACGTTGCCAGCCTCTTACGTGCTTACTTTACTAAGTCCAATTACAGTGGGACCAGTCTCTATCAACTTAGAACAGCGCCGGCTGTGGATACATCAACTTTAAAGACAAATTCCATTTCTTTGTTTCCTGACGACCATCATACATGTATTTAAAGATGATTGTTGGAGCATGAACGCCAACGTCATGCACGCTAATGCAAATATTCTGCTCTTTAACGCTGTACCGGCAGATGAGATTTTTTTGTGAAATAAGCAAGACGACTTTTTCTCTGTAATACGCTAACGTGGAGCAGAACATTTGCATTAGCGAGCATGATGTTGGCGCTCATGCGCCAACAATCATGTTTCCCAAGCCACACTGACCCATAATAGGCCGTTATGTGTGATTTGAGAGATGCCATTTCCCAAGATTCTTATTCTAGATTTCAATTCTCTCTCCTCTGATGCACTTATAATGTGTAGGTACACAAATAAAATTCTATAACTCCTAGCATTGATATTCAATTTGTACTACCTTGGATATACAACATACTTAATTATCGACCTCGTAAAGTGCACTTTGCTACGACTCTGTATTAAAGCTTTTTGAACTATCCTTTGGTCACATGACCTCGCTCTCATCAACTTATTAAAGTGAAAAGCTCCAAGCATTAAATGGAATACGAGGTCATGTTTTTTAAATAATAGCAAAGGGAATTTTTAAAAATGCAGAAATGAAACAATAAAAAACCCATCTTTAATTAGTTTCTACAAATGAATTAAATTACATTTGAAAATATCTCTGTGTATTGAATAAGATAAAAATATTATGGTAAAACAATAAAAAATATTAAAAACGAAAATTTTAAAAAATTAATGAAAAGTATCTTGTAAGGTATATTTTAGCAATTATTAATAAACAAAATTTTTTATTATTTTATAATTTGAAAAAATACCTTTTATAAAAATTACTTAGATAATGATTTAATGCGCATGTTTTAATTTTTTCACACTTTTATTACTCTCTGTAAATGGCGCAGCTATCAAATTGCATTCACTGGTACTTTTACTACCTACTTAAAAACATTAATATGCATGTAATACATAACTGTCGTTATATCTAATTTTGTCACATTTATTTTACGATTATTCTTTTACAAAGATGAAATAGAACTATATTTTAATTATTATCTTTGAGGTTACATTTTTGGCTCCAGTATGGTAACGAGAGAATTGTATACCTACAACAGAAAAATATCTACTTCAATGATGAATAACTATGACTTAATTTTTCTGATGGCAAAATCATAGATATGAAGTTAAAAAATTCAAAACTGGGAATAATTCTTTTTTAAAGTTACCAGCGTTGTTTTTTAGGTATCCGACTACGTTAGGAACCGTGATTTTCAAAGGCGCATAAATGGATAATTTTTCATGATGATTAGTGTCACTTAGATTAGAATACATGCATAAAATTGTTTTAAGGACATTTTGACAAAAAAAGTATTTAAATATAATATTTTGGCAAAAAATTAACTTAGAATAACTTTTTTCCAAATGTACTCCTTAAATGAAAAATGCTTCTATTAGAATAATATTTTTCCTGTATATAGCTCTGACATCTGCTCAGAGTCTCATTTAGAATTTTTGAAATCTATAACTTAGAAGTGAGTTTATTCATATATTTTACGACAACAGAGGGGAGCAATTTTAAGAAAAAAACGCGAATAATTATTTCAATGGGTGGTAACTCTGAAAATAATGTGAATTTTTCAAACATTCTAGTTGAGCCTCTGTAAAGAGGTCTGAGCTATATACAGGCAAAATATTATTATAATAGAACCATTTTTCACAAAAGAATAACATTTGGAAAAAAGATTATTATAAGTTAATTTTTTGCCAAAATATTATATTTGAATACGTTTTTTTTTGTTAAAATGTCCTTGAAACAATTTTATGCATGTATTTTAATCTAAGCGACACTAAATATCATGAAAATTATCCATTTGTGCGCTTTTTTAAAATCACGGGGGTACCTTAAAGAGCACATAGTTGGTTGGGAGAATAAATGATTCATATCTGAAAGGCACTGATTTTGAGGCCTCTTAGATTCAAACAAAGACCGCCTAGCGATTTAATGGTCGCGATTTCTTACAAATGATTTATTGAAGTGCAACTGATGCACCCATTTTAGATAAATCATGGTTTGTAAGTACCTGAATTGAAATGAAGTGAATATGACAAAAATACGGTCTTACTTGGTGATGTAAAATTCGGAAAAGCAAGGTGTATTGATTGTATTCAATAGATTTTTAGTTTTGGGGAAAAAATATGCAACACAGAAGTGTTCACTGAATAAAACAACTACGGTATCTAAAATGCATAAAAATTACTTAAAATAGCTAATTTTCTAACATTATCAGTATTTTCATTATATTTGGATGATCTTTGTGTGGTATCTAATTTTTTTTAAATCCAGAAATTTGAGTTGAATTGAAATGACTCTTATAAATTTAGTGTGATGTTGTAATTAATATATGAGATCACACACACACACATACACGCACGCACACACACAAACACACGCACAAAGAAGGCCAATTTTTAAAAAGAAATAAATATGAGAAAAGTGTAATACATTTAAAAATATTAATTTTGTTCAATTCTGATTATACAAATACATATTTATTTCCTGTAGTTAAATTTTAAAGGGATTCGATACGCAAAGATCATGCTTTATGCCATCATGTAAACTTTTATAAGTTTGTAACTATAAATTCAAAATGACTTTTTCACAAGAAAGATTTCTCAAAGCTTGTGAAGAATAGAAAATTTCTCACTATCTAAAAAAAAACCCATTAAATGAGTCACTTCTTGATGCGTATAACGGAAAGAATTGATTTATACTTTCTCTTTACTACTACTATCTCAGCAGACACGTTCTCCAAAAATACGAAACGCGCAAATTCAAGTGTCTCCATTCAAGGTTTCCCTACCATATTATGACGTGATTTTACCTATTGTTCTGTAAAAGTCCCATCGTATAATATTATTGTGTAAGGAAATGTGAGACTCGGAGAGGTGTTCTACGATGCGTAAAGCTCGTATATTACGATACAACTGTTCATAAGAAATGAATATGAATTTTACAAACGTTACAGAACAAAACCTGGGATGTAACTCGTACTTTTTTACATAATGTTCTAACATCAATTTAAGTAATTAAAACATTTTATAAACAGAGGTATTACATTTATAAATTTGTTAATTTTTAAAAGCAGCCGAGCATGAGTATCAGTCATGGTGCTTTGATACTGAGACTGTAGCAACAAGATGTTAAGGCTGTCTTCGGTAAAAGTACGAGAGCTTGAAATAAACGCAGAGCACATTTTTTCAAACAGAAAAAAATGCCTCAATTTCCATGCAAATTTGCAATATTATAACTCATACCTCTGTTAACTATATAGTGTTTTTAAAAATGCCAAAATATTCTATGAGCATTTTCTTTTTTGTTTTAATACGTGAAGGCATAGCCCATTTAACATTACGGTATAGGAGAAAAAACGCGAAACACATTTTATACCAGAAAAAATGAATAAACTCGATTAAAAATGGAAAGTATGATAAAAAATGCTGCTCTCTAAGGGATAGTGAAACCAGAATATCATATTAATGTTTCATTTCTTTTATATCTGAAAAAATGTTCCAAATTCTGGTCCTATTCTTTAACATTAAACGAAAACAACCTTAAGCATTTCTTTGAAATTCAAGTCTAGATTTTAAAGCTCTTGTAAACAGAATTTTTAAGATTATTTCTTTAAACCATACAATTCCTTAATGTTTTTAATTTAAGATTAAAATAAATCATTGAGATTGTGCTGTCAATATGCTTAGGACCCAATTCACACAAAGAAAATAATTTTAAATAAATAAAAAATCCTTTCTTAGTATTGTTACTTTTTTAACGAGTTTAGTGAATACATAGATTTGAAAATTATAAAAAAGATCAGCATATGAATACACACTTAATTACGTAATTTATCGCGTAATTCTAAATTAATTATGTTAAATTTTACTCTTAAATGCTAGCTTCAAAATCGATATATGTTCTCTTTATATTCGATTAGCACAATTTTAAGAATTAAAATTATTTAATTTTATTGATTGTACAGCATTTATACTAATTCAAATAATAATTAAGCCTGACGTAGAATTCATCATTGAATGGAAGTAGCTTTAAAGGTATATGTATATATCATATGTATACATCATCTCTATGTATATATCATTTTTCTATATTAGATAATACTACTGTTCAGCCATTTAAAAATATTTCTAATGAATTTTGAGGGTTTTTGCACAGGTAAAAAAACCACTAAATTTAATAACATTCGATACATAAATCAAAAATATTCAAAAATTAAATTTTTAAAAATTATAACTGTTCTATACCTTTTCTTGAAAGATTTACATAATTGCAAAATAAGATCTTTGACAAAAATAATGCAGTAAATATCACTTCTTGGGAAACTTTTTGAGGTACCAGTCTTTTCAATAATTTGAATAATGAATTCATGTTTTAAAAGCGAATAGTGTACTCAGTGTTCTTACGCAATATGCTACATTGAAAACATTTCTTGATTAAAAAAAGATTATTAAATGTACTGCTGAAAATTTTTGAGCGTTTGACATTTAAGTACAGAATAATAATAATAAAAATGTAATAAATAAAGTCTGGAAAATGGCAAAAGAGAAATTAATGACTTGTACGTTTATGATTAATTCATAATGCTTAAATTCATTATTAGTAATATTTTTATCTTCATTTTTATCATTATATAATACTTTGTTGTTTTTTTTGAACGCATGTAAATCTTACTTTTAATGACAAGGATGTAAATCACAAAAAACGTGGTGCATAATTCTGTTAATATTCAACCACATATATTTAAAGTATAGTTATGAAATAAAGTAACAACATTAAGATTCTCCAACAGTATATAGAGCATTAAATATAGGACATTGAATTTCGTTTAATCAAAATACGACTATTCTCCGAGCAATTAAATACTGCATTGATTTTAAACATTAGATTTTTCGTGTTCTGGAAATCAATCAAAATTTAAATCTATTATTTGTCATTACATACATTCAAGATGGTACAAAGAGTATCGAAGTATACAGAGATTATTTTAAAAATCGATACTGTTTGAAGTAAATGCTCTTGTACGACTTAATGTTTAAAATAAATTTATTTCAGTGGAAAATAACGCCCCTTAAAAAAACACCATATTTTACACACAATAGATTACTTTTATTACTACAAGTAGCTTTAGTTAAATCGAATAAATTTTATTGATTCTGCCACATCTTCGGAAATAAAACAATTATTTCAGAAATATCTCCTATTTTAAATAGTAGTTAAATGACTTAAATTAATTTTGAAAGTGCAATTAATAGATAAATATATTTAGCTTATTTTTTTTTGTATTATAGCCTCCTTGTTTTATGTAGAAAAATTCAGATCTAAGTAATTGAATAATGCTGGATAGTTTTGAGAGAAAATGCGCTTGAACATTATACAAACAACTTTATTTTAGGTAAAGAGTTCATTTTGAAAGTAAAATTAAATGCAGAGAAAAGGAACTTTAAAAAAAGCCTGATAATAAATACAATTCTAAAATGTGATCAACCATAATCCTGTAGATTAATGTTTAAGCATTGAAACATTCGATAAAGCTTTTCAATTCTGTTGTCAGTACCACTTCTTTAGCGATCTTTTTTAAAGCTAATGGTGAAATATCTCAAATTAAAGCATAAAAATAACGAAAATGGGCCCCCAATGTATATTTCTTTTCAAGCCATCTGAGAGAATGAATTTCACTTACTGAATTGGTTCTATGTGGCGCATTACGGTGCTTTACATATCGAAGCACCTTTAATTTTAGACAGGTTATCCCAGAAGCCACAAAAAGACTTAGGAATATATGTGTGTCTGAGTGTGAATTGAATCTCAGACTAATTGAAGGATTTCGGAGACTGGAAAGGGCATGCCCCATTACGACTAGACAATCTGGCTCGCACGTGCGAGACATTTGGCTCACGATATCCAATCGATAAATCTTGGCGATGCTCAGCATCTGTCGCCAAGAGTAAACACCTTTTCATAGGGATGCATGAGATGGAAAGGAAAGTAAGAGCAAAAGTGATATTAATAGATGATTCTGAATTGCAAATCATGTAATAGGGATATTATATATCTGCACGATACCTAATCATTAATAAGGATCATTTATTATATATTATTACATAGCAAAAGACACTTTCACTTCTTTAAACAACTGTTTTAATTGATTTTACTAATAAGAAAAATATAAAAAGGAAGTGAATAAAATTAATGCTTCTCTTTCCCATACGATTATGATGGTATTATATACTTTGTGCATATTTTTTACGAATCAAAAATAAATTTTTTTATACTGTAGGCACTCAAATTTCGTAAAGATAATGCAGTCAACTCAAAGAGTTAGAAAAAAATAAATTGTGTGCAGAAATAAAAATGAAAAGGGAAGAATAACTTAGCAGTAAGGATCTTAGAATACAAATAAATTACAATAATTATAAAATAGATATAAATATTTATATATATTGCAATTACTGTTTTATGAAGTCAATGATGTATTAACTTTCATAAATTTATATAGCCATAGAATATAAAGTTTTAAATAATGCGATAGATAAGTATATATTTATTATTCAGGAAAACCAAGCCTATCCAGCAAAAGGTTTGCAGAGTTAAGTGTTGGTCTCTAATAACGAAAGTATTAATTATAAGTTAAACTTTAACAGTACATTTATTTAATTAAGAAAAACTTGAAAAATTATTTCGCAACAACAACAAAAAAAATGAAGCCCTTGCCGTAAGTCCAAAAAAAAATTTCGATCGTTTTTAAAATTTTCAACTACTTTTTCAAAAGTTTTATGCGCGAAGCATTTATAATTATAAAATATTTGAAAGCAAAACAATTACAAATTACAAAACAGTTATATTTATTATCAAATTAAAATGCTTTTTCTAGATTACAATTCGTCGCAAAATACATTTTCAGCACTTTTAGAAATTAGTTGTTAAAAGTCACGTATTTTTAACTATTTATTTTTACTTTTAAATATTATAATATAACCATTTAAATTTTAGGGGTAATCTTAAAATTATAAATCACTCATTCTAGATGTTAATAAGGCATGTTAATAAGATGTTAAAATGTAAATTAAGCTTTTGTACTCTTCACTACCGGCTTTACTTTCACACATTGTAAACACCACAACCAAAACACAACAAAAGAGGAAATGCAGAAATCGATAATAGTAGCAAAGAGATCTATCTCCACCAAAATATCGTCTAGAGATTTAAAGGTTAAATGCTCCACCCTACAACTCTAAGTGACGTCGAGTGGGTGTGGCACTAACGGAATTTCTTATTTGGCACGCACTCATAACTCTTTAGATCCTCAATAATATTTATCAAGTTGAATGATTTGTAACCATCTAGTATATGTAAGTAGATAACTATCAGCTCGATAATCCTGTAATGATAACTCCTCTGCTTTAAAATAACTTGAATAAAATGTCATCGACAAAATAATATGAATTTAAGAAGCCTTCAAATTATTTTCGAATAATTTCGGTTTTAATACAGAATTAAAATGTCTTAAAAATTAACGAGAAGAAAAATCATATTATACAAAACAATCGGATTACTATCATTGCATTTTTAAGCTAACTGAAATCAAAGTATTTTTTTTAAAAAAAGAACAAATTTAGAAACAAAGAACAACATACTCACATAATTATGCTTGATTTGAATGTAAATACAATATTTAATTGCAAGAAAGACTTCCCTTTTCAAATTGATCGATAAATCAATGCGAAATAAAGTTTTCACTTAGAGCCAGAGCATACCAGAAATTTTTATAGTAATTGAAGTAACATAGGGTAAGCTTTAGTAGAATGAGAAGTATACCTAATAATAACACAGAAAAAGTAAATATCTCTAGCTCTATTCTATCTCCGCCCACTTCTCCACTATTGTGCCAATGCGCATCAGACTGCGCATTCACTTTTACGAACCAATTAGAGTATTGGCTTTCATGTTACACCTCGACAATCAATTAAAAGTTTCCTTGACACTGCTTTCGAAAATAAACATTAGTTATACATTGCAGCATTAATCAACAATTTAAGAGGTGTCAGAACAACATGCTCTCGATTAATCGTAAAATTTCATTTAATTCTGTAACCTTATAAGTCATTAAAGTTTTTCTTTTAAGTATTGGTAAGGGGAATAGCTAACAACGGAAATGACATTTTATTAATCTTTTAAATTTAATGGTTGAGCAGTATCATGAAACTATTGTAGCTGAATTTTAATTATTTAATTATTGAAAAATAATTTGTTAGGATTTTTATATCGAAAAGCTGATTGGATTGTTAGATTGAATATCAAGCAAAGCAAATATGAAATGTTCTTTTTAGTATGAAATAAGACATTTTAATGATTTTCATTCAACTCATTTCATACACACACACAACTGTGTTACTTCGTTCCAAAAATGAAAAATTAATCTCACAGAAAAGCTGTTTACCTTTTCTCTAATTTTAAAACGTTACAGAAAGTTTTTTTTTTTCATCTTAATTATTTGTTTTGAAAGAAGTTGTTTAAAATCAGAATTTTAATTTTTAAAATGTTTTCTTTTTCGGTATGTATACTTTAAGGAATTTATTACATTACTTTTCTTAAATTCTTAAAATACAAAGCAAAGCAACTAAAAATAAAATATATTGAAATCGTTGAATCTTAAAACTGAAGTCATTGGCATAAATACCTACAAAAGTAACACGCTTTTTCTCTTTCTACAATAAAACAAGGATTTTTTTAATCCGTATTATTTTATAACCATTATTTTATTTTATAGCCATTATTGTGTCTGACTTCTCATTCTAAAGGCTTTCAAAAAGTAACCAAGTCTATATTTTAAGTATACAGATTAACAGAATTCTGTAATGTAATAGATACAAACAGTATGCGGTACTTTTATTTAATCTTTATTGAAAAAGCAGTGATTTAAAGCAATTAAAAATTTTAACTACGGGAATAATAGTTAATTAAGTTGGTGAATTACGGTTTAAGGACTTTTCATTATATATAAATATTCCAAAAACATTTTAGTGCAAAGAATTTATTTAAACACGTTTTTAATTTAAATTAAACGTCGAAGTTGCTTTACATTGTTTCAATTATAATGAGTTAAGACTTCAGCTAATTAGTAGTTTAGTAAATTAAGAAGAGATAAAAAATTTCAGTGCAATTAAAAGGTAGTAAGAAAATGAAATTAAGTAACATTTTATGGACTCTAAATGATTCTTTTTAAGTACGCAGAGCTGGAAAAAATGTATAAACGAAATGATAAAAGTTAAGAGTACAAAGTTTATAAAAAATTCTAGAATATATACTTTGCATGAAAAAAAAAACCAATTTCTTATAATTCAACTGAAGTTAAGTATTTTTTTTAAATAACATGAAAAGAGTTTTAGTTACGGTAAGGTATAGATTTTTGTTCTTAATAATGAAATGGGATGTCACGGAATTTATAAAGCAAGAGCTTGAATTCAGAAAAAAATTCTAAAGCCAAGACTAAAATATTAGTCATGAAAGAGTATTAAGGTATCCGAATACGTTCGGAACCATGATTTTAAAAAAGCGCATAAACAGATAATTTTCATGATATTTATTGTCACTTAGATTAGAATACATGTATACAATTGTTTTAAGAACATTTTGACAAAAAATTATTTAAATACAATATTTTGCAAAAAAGTAACTTAGAATGAACCTTTTTTCAAAATATTCACCTTTTATAAAAAAATTGCTTCTAAAATAATAATATTTTGCTTATGCAAAGTAAAGACTTCTCCACAGAGTCTGAACTACTTTTTTGAAAAATTCACATTATTTTTAGAGTTACAACCCATTGAAATCATTATCGGAGTTTTTTTTCTTAAAATTTCTCCCCTCTGTTGTCGTAAAACATGGATAAACCCACTTCTAAGTTATATATTTCAAAAATTCTAGTTGAGCCTCTGAACAGAGGTTTGAGCTATATAGAGGCAAAATATTATTATAATAGAAGCGTTTTTCACAAAAGGAGAATATTTTGAAAATTGGTCATTCTATGCTCATTTTTTGTCAAAATATTGTACTTAAATAATTTTTTTATTGTAATAATATTCTTAAAATAATTTTATATACATTTTCTAATCTAAGTGACACTAAATGTCATAAATATTATCCAGTTATACACTTTTGCAAAATCACGGTTCCGAGCGTAGTCGGATACCTTAACAAAATATGGCACACGTAAAAATTTTGTACTTTTTTAAAGTATCCAAACACATTAAAATGATCAATTAGGATCAAAACTGACATTATTCAATTGAATAGAGAAATCTTTTGGCTTTGTTTCTACGTCATGTAGAAGTTGAATTACAATAAATTACATAAAATAAGAAAACCTGGAAGTAGGTCTTTTTAATCTACCAGAAATGGGTACTTAAATTATTCAAAATCTATCATGGCGAGGGAGTTTTCAATCTGATACTTAAATTATTTTCTAGGGAATGTACTAAATTAATTCTTAGTGTAAGATCATTTTTCTAGTTGGGCCTATAACTTTAATAATTGCCCCCTCCCTCGTCATATTTCTTACAATATTTATTCGATCAGCTCTAAAATTTTTATATTTTAATGAAACATTAAAATGTTAGTGTATTTATTTGATATATGTATGGAATTTATTTTAGTAATACCTTTATCGATATAAGTTTATTACTTTTTCTCTAACTGCCTGAAATAAGTTTTTAAAAATTACTAACATTTCACTTAGAATAGGGACTTTTGTATAATTAAGATAATTTATTTTAAGTATTGCTGATTAAGTACAAATAATTATTGGTATTGGTCCACAAAAAAGTATTCATAATCTTTTAGCGTACTATTTTTGACGAAGTAATCTGAAAGTGTTCGGGTACCTTAAGGTATCCGACTATTTGCAACAACATTTTTTTGAGAAAATGAAAATATGGGAATTTTTTGTGATTTTTAGATTTATTTAGTATTTTTTTAGGAAAAATCCTAAAATTGAAAACAGGAAAAAATTTATTATTATTAAAATGGGAAAAAAACTGGTGAAAATGTACAAAAAAACTGCATAAACGGGGCCCTCTCTCTACAAAAGTTTTGTGAGCAAAATCTCAATTTTTCAATTTTGATGTGTTACTTTGTTATTCATGTTAGAAATGACCTTCAGGATAAGAGATATTTTAATTTTTACAAGAACTAGATTACTTTATGTTAGTGATTATATGAAATTACTTTAAAAAAACAGTGATTATATTCACATAAAGGACTGTAAATTTTGAAATAAAGTAGTGATTGAGATAAATCTGAAGGTCAAAAAACACTTTTACTGTTACACAGAACATACACACAAAACATTCAGTGAATTATTTCCAAAACCTTTTGAGTAGTCGCTGTCCCTGTTTGAGCTTTTCGAAAAAATCACATTTCGAGTAAAACGCATTTTAAAGTTTGACATCTTATGTAAAGTTATGGCATCTGCTGTTACTAAAACATGTGTACTTTTTTTTTCTAGGGAATGGAAAATAAAAAACTTCGTATTTTTATTATGCTGATAAGATGGCCTATAAAATAAAATCATAAAATATCTGTCAATTTTTGAAAAAAATCATGATTTTAAGGTAGTCGAATATATACCTTAATTTTATATTAAAATTAATTTATTATTTTATACATATGCAATGGAAACAATTTTGTTCCTCGTAACATATACAAAGAGTAAAATAACCTTCAAAAACGTACAAAATCCGGAAAAAGAATACTTTTTTATTTTGTATCCATCAAAAAACACAAATCGCATTTTGCAACCTCTTAAATGGTTTAAATTGTATAATATACAAATAACTTTCTCGGCAAAGAAGCCATCTTTGTAATGGAAAGTCAATATCCCGTCGTGCGCCAAGTGATATCATCCTCTGGCGGTTGCTATGGCGACCCTATAGAGAAGGTCATAAACCTGTGATGTCTTTTAACACGCTGACAAATTGATGAATAAATAAGCTTTTTTTGTCACCCTGTGTCGTCACATTGGAGAGTGGAGAGATCCATGCTGAATTACGTAAAAAATTTACATTCGGAAAAGAGTAATTCGTTCTATGCATTTTGATAAGTAGTGAAAGAATTGTAATAAAAATTCGATTGCTACCATTATAGTAACATTGATTTGACTATTATTTCTTTTTAACGTAAATTATTTTTTGTTTATTTGTAATAATGCTCGGCATATTTTGAAATCCTTTAAAATGCAGCTAACTCATTGAAGAGGGCTTTATATGACTTATTAAATAAATTACCGTTAAAAAAACTAAAAAACACCCTTTTATAGTTAATCGAACTAAAATGTAACTTAATCTTTTAGTCGCCAAATCTGGAAATGGGACCTGGAATTAGTTGCCAGATGCGGGATGGCATCTGAAAATGGGAAATCGTTAGTCCGGATGATCCTGATCAGGACGACGGAGCAAAATGATTAAATTATTGTATTGCCATCGGTCCTGGACAAGTGAGCAAAATTTCGAGCTAATCTGACCTTTTAAAGTGGGTAAAAATTGAGTTCAAGGGTCCTGTTACATAGAAGTGAAGCTTATGAAAGGGTGTTAAAAACGTTATTTAATCATTTCTTTTGTAAATAAATAAAACTGTGAGTTAATGATGCTGTTTAAAAAGATTCTGCACATCTTAATGATGCATAACTTTTGTGCAATACATTAAATTTAATATCCTTCAAAGGATAATTTCATTTTGTTTTGTATTTATCAGAATAGTGTAATCATTATTTAAATATTAAATCATGACTGTAGATAAGTGGGGCACCAACGATAGTGGCATCCTCGTCACAAGCGAAGCTCAACATTACGAGCTCCGTCTCTAATAGTCTTTTTTTAGGTTTTCAGTGTGACGTTATCAGAAAACAGAGAAAGTAATATTAAATGCAGGAAATAAGCAAAAATGTCAAAGCTATGGTTTGTATGAAGCCCAGTGGCTGAGTGGTAGTGTATCGCACTTCCACACGACAGGTCCGAGGTTCAAACCCCGGGCTGGGATAGGTCGACTCAGCCTTTCATCCCTTCAGTTGGTCGGTAAATGAGTACAAAGTTTTCTTGGGAACTTAACACTGGGGATTTCACGTTAAACTTACCACCTGACCAGAACATCTGCTCATGTACATCAGAGCCCAAGGTCACGCATACTGATATGGGCACAGTAGGCTTTGGCTCTCATGGGCTGTTGCGCCACTGAGTTAAGTTATGACTTCAGATTTAATTAAAATTCCAGCTAGTAAATATGAAAAAAAAATATTTGCTCTCTTTTTAAATCATGAAATTTTTGAAGTGATAACTTCTCCAGGCGTGTTTTGCTGGAGAGTGAACTTGAAAGATGCATTTAAAAAAAGCCAAGCATTGTTATGCTCGGGGTTGTAACTTTCGTAACAATGGTAACAATACTACTCGTAACAATACTATTAAATTATTTGGGTTTAATGAGTTATGTATGGGAGAAAAATTTGTGCAGCGAAATGTAGAATAGAAAAGGGGGAAATAATTCTAATGGTTACTATTTATATTTCATCAAATCAAAGTGTGGAGAAAATTATCGAATTCATTCACAAAAATTTAGTTGCCTAGATTGTGTGAAGCCGGATCAACTCTTCTGAACAAATTGCCTATTATTTTAAGTAGGGATTTTAATGTATATTTTTCAAAAGACAAATCAAAACCTTTAGTAGACTTTTTAAAATCAAAATTCAATTTAATTGTGTCAAATGAATCTTAAGTATTTATAACCTATTTTAACGACTATGAACCTATTATTTCCTTCTTCGAATACAATTAATTCACAAACATGATTGTATATTTGGCAAAAAATGTTACTTTATGAGTACAGACATTTGAATAAATAATTTTATATGACAATACTAATATCCTTTTGTTTTCTTATTCACCTAATTCCTGAAATAACATTACAAAATTTGAAGTTATCACTTGTATCGTGTGATCATAAGCACACACACACTTTTTTAAAAATAATTTTCAAAGAATTTTAATGAGTTTCACTACATTATTTCAAATCTATTTAGAGACTCAATGAAGTACAAATTATTACACACATCAGACAATCCTTCATAAATATTTAAGTAATATTTCATTCATTTATCAGATTCAAGCTTCGTCTTTCTCTCTCTCTCTCTTTCAACATAAATATGATATTTAAACTTCATTGATTCCGGCAGACACTCAATCCTCAAAGTAATGGAAATTTCAACTTGAAATTGTCACCAAGAATCCTTCAACACTGTCACTTCAAATAGACATAAACTACAAAATATCCTCAATAAACACTTCAACATTACCAGTTTATAGCCAGCATTTCTGTTGCCTTTCAAGGTTAGGTATTCAATTAAGTAAGATTTTTCTCTTGGAAAGTCGAGTCACTGAAACTGCTTTGTTTTCCATCGACTTAAGATCGATGATAGCGACACTAGAAATTTTTCAATACCGAGTCTGTTGACGAAAGACCCTTGGCTACATATGAGAGACAGACTGGCTTTTAGCCAGATATGTAAATACAGGTTATGTCGTAGAAAGTTTCACGGCTGACCCGGAAATTTTGAAACACAATGGGACAATTCCGATAATTTATTCAACGGCGCGAATATGAACGAAACACGGCTCATCGGATGTAATAAAAGTCTACCGTAGAGAATAAGTATTAAACTACCTTTACAATGTGGAAGATATTAAGTCAAATGAGGAGTATTGTATTATAGTAGGTAACTGTTAATAATACACCGTTGAAAGGAATAAAGAAACATATAAAATGGGGTTTAAATTATCTTTCCTTTACAATAACAACTTGTTAGTGTCCCTATTGTCATTTTATTTTATAAATATTCACATTCTGTCTGTGAACAAAAAACCATGGTAAAAGGTTGCCACATATTTAAACTGTTCTGTAAAATCTAGTGGACTTGGGTTTCACTGTGGTTTCATTAAATATATTCACGGGTATGGTACGATAAAAGATCCCTACGTTCTACATTTTCTATGTTATTATTTTTTAATGCATTACATATTCTATTTATCAAAATTTACTTCTAGCCGTGGTAACCGATTGAGAATGAGAGTTATATTAACGCAGCACTATAAAGCTACACGAGATCTATTAGCGACGGACCTAGTAGTTTTTAAATTGTGTTAAGTGACGAGGACAGTACCTGTGCTAGCCTCCACC
This sequence comes from Trichonephila clavipes, assembly GCA_019973935.1. Taxonomy (NCBI): domain Eukaryota; kingdom Metazoa; phylum Arthropoda; class Arachnida; order Araneae; family Nephilidae; genus Trichonephila; species Trichonephila clavipes. Next base: position 75,390 of record BMAU01005276.1, read on the forward strand.
TCTCCTCACTACAACATCTCGCCAACGAGGAGGTAAAAGAGTGGAAAAGATCCCGAGCTTGTGGGTGGTTTTTATTTGTAGTGTAGTTGTCTTGATTCCTGACACTTCTAGCGACTCATCGTGTAAGGTGGGGGATTGATAGTGGCGTAACGCACACCCCACAACCCCTCCATTGTGAAGAGGCTCGTGGATTCTAGGGGGCCAAAAATCTGACTTTGCAGGGGGGGCTAATATTCTCTATTATTCCACCAAGAATTGATGCACGGTGAACTTATTGAGGCTCCAAGCTCTCACATTGGGGTGGTGTGAACATATAAAGTATGAGGTACCTTCGAAGGAATTTATTGGACCATGGTGTTGAAGTGAGTACCTCAACTGTACCAAAAGTGGTACTGTAAGGCATTACCAAAAATGGTACTGTAAGGAGACCGAGGAAAAAGCAATTTCTAAGAAAACATTGAAAAAACGTTTAGTATGAACCAAACATACCGATCCTGGACTGTTAACAACTAGAAGAAGGTGATTTTCAGCGATGAAGTGCATTTATTTGTGCAAGGATACAAATCAAGTGTAGTTAAAATAAGTGAAGTTGAAACTCCGCTGCCAGATCATATCCAACATATTGTAAAACGTCCTTTTAAACAGACGTTTCGGGCTTTTTTCATAACAAATGGCACTGGAACCTTAGTTCCTTTTAAAAGCATAATGAATTATGTCAAGTACATAGAATATTACGCAGAAGAATTGTTCCATCGATATAAACTTTGGATAAAACTTTTAAACATAATTTGGCTTCTTGTCAAAATTTGATATTGGTCCAGACTTTTATTGATAAAATAAACGAGTTGAAGAGGTCATTTTTGCTATAGAAGGACATACTTTTCACTAATATTGAGATTTTTTGGGATACTTAAGGTATCTAACGATTAATAATTAGGGTTTTTAAAAATATCGTTTTTATCCCGTTTTGTCCCAATTAATTCGAACAGTATAGTATGAACTACAACGTTGCAAATGTTCTTGAAATTCGGGACATTTTTCCATCTGAAAATATGTTCCGCGTTCAGTTCTTTTTTTCTTTTTGGGCTATTGTGCCGGAAAAAAAGAAAGCATTAGATCAGCAGTGTGGAGATAAAGCATTTTTTAAAAAATTTTAATCACTACAAAACAAAATAAATAAAAAAAACGCTCGAACTTCGAGACAGTTTTCAAGGATCTAAGTACTTGAAATGCAAAAGTTAATTGAACTGTCATGAGATTCAAAATTGATAGATTCCAGGTCATTGAAACGAATTCCAAACTTTTCAAATCACCGGAGCAAAACGATATACCTGGCTTCATTCTAATAAAAAAAAAGCAGAATGACTCATTACATAAACGTTTTCAGAAATTTTATGCAAACATGTGGAGCTTCTTATGAGATTATTTGAAGAAAAGCCATTCAAATACACGCAGAAAGCCTTTAAATATATGTGCAATTAACGCTTCACAATAGTTTAGTTATTAAAATCCATTGTAAGAGCTCTCATCATGTATTACGTTTTGCGTTTTTGAAGGACAGTTAAATTAGGATTACGTTATAAGTGAATGCTTTTAAATAATAGTGTGCTCTACGACGTGAGTGTTTCGAATCTTTGGGGGATATGGGACTTTATAAAGGGTAAAAGATGAAAAATTGAAACACGCTTTTTCGTTTAGGGAACACTTATATGAAATCACAAAATGAACTGTAATTTTCAAATTTATTATGATTAAAGTATTCAAATTTTCCATTGATAAAGAATTAGATATACTTTACTAATAAGGGAATAAAAAGAAAACATATTTAGCTAGTTAATAAGACAATTTGAAATTTCTAGTATTTATTATAAAGGTAAAATTAAAGAGGCTAATTGTAAGCTATCAGTATGATGTATTAAGTGCATTTGATATACAGGTAAATCCCGCATAACACGGTACTTCTATAACATGGATTCCTTCCAACACGGTTAGGAAAACCCGTTTACAACATAAAATGTAATAAAAATTAATAAAAGTGAGATTTATCTAATTCAAAGTTAGGAAAATTCCATACAGTATTTAGAGATATGTGATAAGGTTTAAAGAGCGAAAAATATCTCATTTGGCATTTTTTTATTCGATCTTGTAAGTATTATCAGATTTTCCTGTGAGTTATTAATAAGTAAGTGCACTTTAAAAACTTTCATTGTATCTCATTTTTGCCTACGCAGATTAAAAAATGTCCGATATAATTAGTACTCAACCTTTTAAAAATAAATCATAGTTACGTTTTTATCTATATATATTAATCTATAGCCCTAAGCTATGTCAGGAGAACATAAAAAAGTCTCTTGTAAAATAAACTATGGCGGTTAATAGTGCTTAATGATGATGAAAAAAACATTTTTCATAATTTATATAATAATATATACTACTTTAAGTAGTAGTACAAGCAATTTAAACAAAGATATTTATCTTATTAATGAAAATATAATAGAATGTTTTTAAAATTTTTTTGGAATTTAACTGCCCATTTCGTACTAATTCTTTGTTTGGTATAGTATGGATGCAGATAATATGGCAATTTTTAGGAACGGAACTTCCGAGTTATAGATTATTTATATGTTCTTCTTGCATTGTAAATCTTCAAAAGTTTGACGAAACTGATGTTTCTTCAAAATAGGTGGTTTAACTATTTCTGTATTACTAACAATATTGTCTATTTGAAATAGATAATGTTTTATATACTATTACAAATCAATTTATCAAAAAGAGAGAGAGAAAGAGTATAAATTGGAAATTAAAAATATGCCAAATTAAATTGGGATAAAACGTTTTTGGAGATTTAACTGTGCCTATACAAAAGTATTTCTGATGAGTTAATTTGTTTCTGATTACAACTTGATTGCATGCCTTTTTTATCATATTTTTCTTAAAAAATAGCGCAAACTAAAAAAATTAAATTGTTTAAAATTAATACATTAAAAGAATATTAAATCTTTTTAAAAGGTATAAATCGCTTCATAATGCGTTATAATTTGTTTTTATGAATTTATCTTTCAAAAGAGAGATGTGTAAAATGTACTGCTGGAATAAAATGTTTAATAAGGGATTTTTTAGGTGTACCAATGTTTTTCTTCCCTCAACATAATCATTAATATTTTATACGTGGATTTCCTTTTTATGTAATGAAACTGTATTTAATTTTATATTATGTAAAATTTCCTTTTATGTACAATATGTATATTGATGAATTAAATTCTTCTTTAGCAATATATACTTATTTAAGGGAAAGTAATCCAAAAATGCGATTTATTTAAGCTAAGGATTATGCGGTTTCGAAAAAAGCAGAAAATGAAAAATGAAAATTACTGTGACTTTATATCAAGTTTACATTATTTTCATACTTAAATGAAAGAAATGCTAGTTTGCATTTTATTTAATATATTTTCAAAGTATCACCACTAAATCTTATCCTAAGCCAAATTTATTGCTTCATTTTGTTAATTTCTTAGCTGTAGAAGAAAGACTAAGCATTTCTCATATATATGATTTCAAAAATTCATTAAAAAATTTTTTTGATAATGCACGTTATTCTCTTTCTCTCTGCATCAATTATACTTACTTTTAAAAAATAAAATAATGCGTATACTTTGTGCATAATTAATATTTTATAATTAACTTTAGTCACTACCTTTTCGTCAAAATACATAAAGCAGTTTTTAAAAAATTAGAATTTTGTCTTTTTTCTAGTAGAATTTGTGATTTGAAAAAAATATTATATCTTTTGAAATAATTTTAAGTTTTTATTACTTGTTTATTTGAGCAATATTGAAAATGGATGTTTTAACGAAACATGCTTTGATAACCACTATATGTTTTGACAATATATATTACTGTATTAGCATGTGAAATTAAATAAAAAATAAACTAGAACACGAAGGAGGTAGGAAAAAAAGAGAATATAGAGAAATTATTATAAGACTTATTTAACATATTCTATAAATTACTTTACCAAATACTTTTGTCTCGAGATATTTAAAAAAATCTTTGCTAATATTGATTTTTAACTAAATAATTAAAAAATACAAAGTTAAAATCAATATTCAGAGATGTAAACGAAAAAGGCTTTCCAATAGTGCCTTTTCCACATTTAAAAATTGAATATTTTATGTCAGAATTATAGATTTTTATTTTAACATTTATATATATGTATTTACAATAAATAATCAACTTTTCAAAAATTGTGCTACGTTCTGCAATAAATCTAATTTAAAATGTCTTCAGATGAAACTACAATTAGCACAGATGTGAATTTGGAATAATAATTAATAAAAATAAATTAATTTTAAAAACTACCAAAGAACAGAATATAACAACTTTTCAAAATTGCATTGATAAGAGCTCTATTTTTCAAAATTCTCAGCAAAAATTAGGAAATCTTATTTAAGTTTTATATTTCAATTAAGGTTAGAGAAACACTTCTTTCTTCGAAACCCACTATTTTCACGGAGGGAAAGGGATGAAAGAGCTAGAAGATTTATGTATATAAATCATAAAAATCAAATCATCGTGAGCAAGTGTAATAATGTTCGGAAATAAAGTATTAATAATAATCTTGAACTTGATAACAATAGGAAATAAATTAAATAATTTTTTTGTTTAAATAGCTTTAAAATGTCAACTAATATTTTAAAATATTTCGTTGTTAATTAATTATCAAATAAACGTGCTTCTCTTATATTACATCAGTTAAAAAAATCAATAAAAGTAAATTGTGAACATGTATGTTCATGTGACATTATTAATTAAAAATCAGACAAGATTTTTTTAAAAATTATTCTTATCTGAAAAATCAGACTACTGATATTAGAAAACAGAAGGAAAAAAAATTAAAACGAATAAAATCACTGACAGTAAATATTATAATGTGAAAATGTTTATGAGTTACTTAATTCATTTTAATTTTCATATCGTACTTCTGACAAAAAATATTCTGTAAATGTTCTTAAAAAGTTTTTATTCAAAACATTACAAAAGTATTTCTTTAGTAAATTAGCATATACTACCCAAATATTTTGACACTACAAGAAATAATTCCTGAAATCTCAAAAAAGAAATTTATATAAATATATTTTGAATATTTTTCATACACATAAACAAAAACTTATAGAGAATTCGAATAAATTTTAAAACTTTCCGAAAACCGAACGAAACCGAAGCCGCTTCTACAACAAAAAACAAAACTCTCTCTTTATCTTTGCATACTGCTCCTATAAATCAATATTCCACATATCGGAAACACTCCATTCTACTCTTAACAAACCACAATAAAACTCTCCTACTTCAGAACACGTGTTATAAAATAATACAATACAAAAAGAGAGCAAATATGTACTTGCCGAAACCTTTTTCTCCATTGAGAAGATGACACACGGAACACAACATGGCCGAGCACTGCACTCATGGAGAAAAACGTCAACAGCAATGAATCCGCAAACGATAACACGGAGAGATGAAAAAAATAATAAAAATTGAATAAATCCAAGCTGTGCGAAGGGGAAAAAGTCGAGAGGACGCTTGTTGGGCAATATGGTCCCGCTGCAAAGAGTGGATCCGTTCTGAACGTCGGAGTAGCTTTTTCTCCGACCACCTGCTTGCATGCATGCCTGCATGGGTGAGTGCATGCGTGCACGCCTACGTCCCAGCTGACAGTACAATTTTTTGAAGAAAAAAAGCATCGCCGATCGAGGCGCAGAGGGATTGTTGACCATATATTTTTTTTAATAGAACGGTCAATTGGATGTTTAATGATACATTTCCCTTTGGAATACATTGGGAATTGTTTACTATGACTCACACCAGTTTTGGGAACAATCAAATGCTTTAATTTGCGCTATTTCAGTCATCAGAACGCACCTAGTCATCAAAGTACATTTCTGTCTATTGATGCATGATATATATCTCTTAAGAAAAAATAAATATTTTTACTTATTGTTTTAAGAGTTGATGATGCTATGCCATATAGGGAAGTTCTGTTTTATATTTATTATAATGGCGCGCTATGAGTCATTTTCGAGTTGTAATATTTCGGGTGTTCGTAAAAAACATCGCATTTATAAGACTACAAAAAAAATTATAACCTATTATTAAGGCACATGACACATCTGAATATAATGAAAGCTGAATTAATAAAATTGTATAATTAATAAAATTTATGATTTTAAATTTTTTTGTTTTTTATTTAAATTTTTTTTTCAAAAAAGTAAAAATTATTACCTGCGTAACATGATGCATTGTTTTTCATGCATTAAAGTATTGCTGTGTACAAAAATAATAAAATATTTATTATCTTGTTTAAATGTTCTTTGATTTATGAAATTTATGATGATTTATTTTCATAATAATAACAAAAACTTAAATCTTTTGAAGTAGATAAATACTGATACACTTTCAGATTTAATCTCAATAACATAAAAACGAAAACAATATTCTTTAAAGATTTCCGTTTTTTTCCCCCTTTTATGAATTTTGTGGTCGAAATTTCTTCATACTTTTTTTTTAGTAGTCTTAAAAATTGTCATAAAAATGATTGCTGTGATCTACCATTAAAAAAAATGATTTTAGAAAAAAATGATCGTTTGGAGGCGTCTCAGAAGTCTTAAATTGCAAATTTTTCGATTTTTTGAAAAACATATATATATATAACATATAACAAATATATATATATATATATATATATATATATATATATATATATATATATATATATATATTATATATATATTGCATATATATATATATATTGCATATATATATATAATGCATATATATATATATATATTGCATAGATACATATATATATATATTGCATATATATATACAAATATATATATATGCAATCTATATTGGGACGATATTGATGATTATCATCAGCACGTTGTCACGGGAGACCTTGGCATCGTGAAAGATGATTTGTTAAAAATTTTTATGAAAAAAGGTACCGGTTTTAGACTGATGATCACAAAAAATAAATCTAACGTTATGAAACAAATCATAAAGGATTTAGATAAATTCTACCTTAAAATTGCAATTAAGTATAGAATGCCGATTGAAGCTTTTAATCAATTTAGATCTTATTTAGCAACAGAAATTCGGGAATCAGATTTCAGTGTTGAAAATGAAATTATGTATAAAGATCTTAAATCATCAATAGAAAATATCCAAAATGACTTCGTGATTACATATGTTGATAAGGTCTCTGCTAATTATGCCATAATTTGTAAATATTTTTACAGTAAAATATTAAGTAAACACATTTTAAATAATAATTCATTTCAAAAATCAATTCACAATAATAGAGAAGAGGATAATCGTCTTTTAGCTTTGAACAAAAGACTGAATATTCATCTAAATAATATTAAATATCCAAGTATTTTTTAACACCAAAATTTCATAAAAGCCCTATAAAATTCCGTAGTATCACTAATGGATACAATACATATATCACGAAGTCTGGGAAGATCTTACAATCTCTTCTTCAAAATCTAATTGATAACTTACAAAACACGGCAATAATTAAAAATAGCTTAGAGATTGCTAGAGTTACTAAGGATATGTTAATTTTTTTCCATGCATGGATTTGATTTCGAGGACCTTTTTAATTCTGTAGATATTGACGATATGATTAAGGTTCTACAGTTAATTTATGATAAATATGAATTATATACTTCAATGAAAAAAGAAAAATTTGATATTCTTGTTAACCTCGTATTAAAAGAAAATTTCATTGCATTTGATCAGAATCTTTATAAACAGATCAAAGGATTACCTCAGGGTGGTCCAGCTAGTAATTGTTCAACGAACCTATATTTACATTTTTTGGAAATTGATCATGTTGTAAATGATTCTTACTTGATTTATCGTTATATAGATGATTTAATAATTTTTGGTAAAAATAGTGAATACACACCAAATATTACGTTCTACCCTGATTATCTCAAACTCCTTAAAACTAACTTTAACTCTAATATAGTAGAATTCTTGTATTTAGATTTGCATCTTATGAACAATAATGTAGTCAGTAACATTTTTGACAAAAGAGATTCGTTTAAGTTCCATATAATTAAAATTCCTGTATGGAATAGTAACTTGCATATATCAATTTACAGAAATATCATTTTGAATTTTTTATTTAGAAATGATAACTTAACTACCCACAAAATAGATAAATAGAATAATATAAAAAAAAATTTCAATGTTGTTTAGATCATGAATACCCTTTTAATTTCTTAAGAACTTATATTCATCACAAATACATTAACCGCCTTGCTACTTCTAATTCCAAAACCGCCACACAACAATAGGATTTCAAAGTCAGCATGTTAGTGGTCTTTCTGTGAAGATTATATCATAACACTCATATCACAGTTTACATTTTTTCCACACACATCTCGAACATCTTACACATTTTTGACAACCAACCAAATTAGAGCCTAGCAAATTTACATTTTTGACAATCAATCAATTCAAATTCTACCATATTTGATTGTCATCTCTTTTGATATCTGTCTTTGCTGGCTGGTTTAAAAGTTAGCTCAAAAGATGTGTTTATGTATATTCGAATTTTTTAACTTGGTGAATAATTGATTTTCATTGATGTCAAGACGCTTGATTCTCTTGGAAAAAGCTCGGTGAGTAAAGAAATTTTGTTAAATTATTTTTTGAAAAATACTTTTCTTATGTAATTGTTTTATAGGATTTTTCTACTTTTCTTACGTAATTGTTATGGGATTTTTCTGCATTAAGAGTTTGGGAGAGTTTGTTACATAATAGTCGTGAGTGGTTTTATCATACTCTCTGTGAGTTTTTACATACTCTGAATTTTTGTTTATTTTATTTTATTTGGGTTTTCCCACCGAGTTGCAAAGGGGGAAGGTTGGCGCCTTCAAACTAGTTTAACCCCACTTATTCGGTTCTAAGTCCGAAATTGCTTTCTGACTCGCTAGGTTCTTCTTTTTTTATTTTTCTATAATTTTGATCTTCATGTTTAGCTTTTATATTTTTATTACGTTATTTCTTGTTATGTTCATTATCTATTATTTCTTGTTTTTGATATATAATAGAAATTTCTTTCATATATATATATATATATATATATATATATATATATATATATATATATATATATATATATATATATGTAAATGTATATGACATGTTTTGAGCCAGAATCAGACTTAGTTATAAAAAAGTCTTTTTTCTAAAATTAGTACATCTCTTCTGACGCTAAGAGCAGGGAGGAAAAAACACGCAGCGGTGTGTTTTAAGTGGGGGGAGAGTTTAGCACTTAAAACACCGATGGGGTAGGTATCGCGGGATTTTATGATTGTACTTGAAAGTTAGTGCTGACATATAGGGCTATTAAACCTAACGATCTGGAATTAGACATGCTTATTGGCTAGGCCATATGTTCGGAAGAAATAAATATGTGGTTAGTTTGATACTTGAAGATGAAATGAAAAATATGAGTTAAGTGCTAGATAGGGAATTTAATTTTTAAATTAATTTAATTATCCTTACACACACACGCACACACACACACACACACACACACACACATATATATATATATATATATATATATATATATATATATATATATATATATATATATAGGTTCTTCAGTTAATTTATGATAAAAATGAATTATATACTTCAATGAAAAAAGAAAAATTTGATATTCTTGTTAACCTCGTTTTAAAAGAACATTTCATTACATTTGATCATAATCTTTATAAACAGATCAAAGGATTACCTCAGGGTGGCCCAGCTAGTAATTGTTTAGCGAACCTATATTTACATTTTTTTGAAATAGATCATGTTGTAAATGATTCTTACTTAATTTATCGTTATATAGATGATATAATAATTTTTGGTAAAAATAAAGAATACAAACCAAATATTACGTTCTACCCTGATTATCTCAAGCTCCTTAAAACTAACTTCAACTCTAATAGGGTGGAATTCTTGGATTTAGACTTGCATCTTATTAACAATAATGTAGTCAGTAACATTTTTGACAAAAGAGATTCGTTTAAGTTCCATATAATTAAAATTCCCGTATGGAACAGTAATTTTCATATATCAATTTACATAAATATGATTTTGAATTTTTTATTTAGAAATGATAACTTAACTACCCACAAAATAGATAAATACAATAATATAAAAAAAATTTTTCAATGTTGTTTGGATCATGAATACCCTTTTAATTTCTTGAGATCTTATATTCATCACAAATACATTAACCGTCTTGCTACTTCGAATTCCAAATCCACCACACAGCAATAGGTTTTCAAAGTCAGCATGTTAGTGGTCTTGCTGTGAAGATTATATCATAACACTCATACACAGTTTACATTTTTTCCACACACATCTTAAACATCTTACACATTGTTGACAACCAACCAAATTAAATCCTAGCAAATTTACATTTTTGACAATCAACCAATTCAAATTTTACCATATTTGATTGTCGTCATTTTATACTTGTCTTTGCTGGCTGGTTTAAAAGTCAACTCAAAAGATGTGTTTATGTTTTCGAATTTTTAACTTGGTGAATAATTGACTTTCATTAATGGCAAGATGCTTGTTTCTCTTCGTAAAAGCTTTGTGAGTAAAGAAATTTTGAAAGAAGAAATTTAAATTATTTTTTGAAAGATACTTTTCTTATGTAATTGTTCTAGTATTTTTCTATTTTTCTTACATAATTATTTTGTGATTTTGTGATTTTTCTGCATTAAGAGTTTGAGAGTTTGTTACATAATAGTAGTGATTGGTTTTATCATGCTCTCTGAGTTATACTTTCTCTGAAGTTTTGTTTATTTTATTTTATTTGGTTTTCCTACAGAGTTGCAAAGGGGGAAGGTTGGCGCCTTCAAACTAGTTTAACCCCACTTATTCGGTCCTAAGTCCGAAATGGCTTTCTGACTCGCTAGGTTCTTCTTTTTTGTAGTTCTTTTATTTCTCTATAATTTTGTTCTTCATTTTCAGCTTTTATATTTTTATTACGCTATTTCTTGTTATGTTCTTTATCTATTATTTCTTGTTTTTGTTAAATAATACATATTTCTTTTATATATATATATATATATATATATATATATATATATATATATATATATATATATAATATATATAGTAAAAGCCACAACATTTCTAAGCCTTTTGATACCAAAATTTTATTGATACTGTAAAAACATCCGAAGTTATTGAGAAATATAACTAGTGAAACTTAAATAAAACCCTATCTCTTTTTTATCTTTAACTTATTTTTCTCCAAACAAAAAATTTTAGCTTGCGCGCAGGATTTCTCAGAAACTATTTATGATATTAATTTGAAATTTCATACACGTGATCTAAATAAGGCTCTTCATAACTTGTACGACAATTTTCGAAAAAAAATTTAATAGAATTTTTTTCATTTGAATTTTATAATTATTTTTTTTAATTTTAAAATTTTCGTTATAATCGTATTTAAAATTTTTTTTCTCTCTAAATTTCTTAAAAGAGTATAAACTCAAAAGTAAACAATTTTATACCAAGTCAAATTAATTTTATATATTTTGATTAATTTTATACTTTAGAATCTCGCGTGAAGTAAAAAAATTATTTTCATATTTTTGAAAAATTGTCCAATCTATATTTCTTTATAACTTCTTAAATTTTTTTTCTCAAACTCTCTGAAAGTTTCAGAATTAATGTAAATATATATGATTATCATGCGGTAAAAATTATTGTTTTGTTTTATTGCTATGTTACCTTGGTTTGAAGAAGGATGTTATTTTCGAATGAACAGATAACTGTTAAGAGTCTTGAGACCACTTGTGAATTAATGAATAAAATCTGAGGAGAATTTTTTTATCAAGTTAATGATTTTGATAGATTACTTTTCTATTACGTCATAGCTCTTATTAATACATATACAAAAAAATGTTAATTATAATTATTAAAATTGCTGATTTTTTAAAAATTTTATAGATATTTGTAAAAGTATTCAACAAAATAAATCTATTAAACTTAAAAATCTAAATATTGTTCGAAATGATTACTGTAAGTATACTGAAATAGTTTGTTTGGGAAATTCCACAGCTTTCGCGGTAACCACGAGTAACTAAGAAAATAAAGTAAAAGAACTTAAGAATTTAATGATATAGCCAACAAAAAAGCTTTTAATTTAATATCCTTTTCTGAGTCATGCGGATAATTTGGCCTTTTCCTCTTTCAATAACAAAATCAAGAATAATAATGATAAAAAAAAAGCATTATTTTTTAGAGTATGGTATTCATTATACTATTTAATGGTTAGAAGCACATTCATTTTTTCGCAGGTGTAACTATGGTAAGGCTTAAGAGAAGTGAACTCAAACTATGCTTTGTTCTTAATTAAGTGTTTATGTAGTGTTCCTAATTCTTATGTTGTGATAATTACTTAATCAAAAATTTATTTTAAAAAACTCATTACATATTTTGTAATTATTATCTTTTGTGCTCTATTAACCAAACGAGAGAAAATATAATAAAAAATGCCCCATGTTTATTTTTAATTACATTACAACACAATTATTACTTATTACGTTTAATTAATTAATTAAATCAATTTTGTTTTTTTTAAAAAACTAATTTTTGGAATTTTTAAAATTTGGAACTTTTTTCAACGGTAATGTAAAAAGTCTGTGAGTTTATTTAGTATTAGCAACTGATAATGCATGCAATATCTATTTTTACGAAGGAAAATTCGAACCGTACCTAATTTAATAATATAATAATCAAATTTGTAAAAGTTGTTATCAAATATGTCGAGCCTCAGAAATAATTATTCAAATGGGGGAATCCCTCTATGTTTTATCATTGTGTATGTGTCCAATGACTGTAAAATACTTCTTAATGGAAAGTTCTACTTTTAACTTAGCATTAGTACATTTTAAGAAATCAACTTTAACTGATGTGGTTGAGGAGAATCTCCAATCATAGACGTAAAATTTTTTGCATGGCATTAGATTATTTCCATGTATAACGTCTGATAACAGATTTTTACTCTGTATATTATCCCCAATAAGACTTTTAAGATTGTTTTAGTTAATACAATGGAAAAATTTTATCCCCTTATATCTGGTACAGTGGGTGATCGGTTAACGAACATAATCCGTTTCAAGACTATGTTCGCTATCCGAATTGTTCGTTAACCGATCATCGATTCACCATAGACTTCTATGGGAAGTCGATTAATTCATTCTGGAGACCCTAAAAATTAAATTTTAAAAAATGTATAATTTCTTAGTAAGTTTTTAAAAAAATAATACATACATATAGTCTTGCATATTAATCAGTTCTTTTCCTTTTTTGCTTATGGGGCGTTGAAGAACATGTTCAATGTCGATTGCTTTTCTCTCATTTTCAGGATTTTCCAGAAGTAATTAATAACATTGTTGTTGTAAAGATCCCCAACCCTATTGACATCAGCTTGGTTTGGGTGCCATTCTAAGACCATTGCTCTGACATTCGCCCACTTTTTCAAAAGCTCTTTAATGGCAGATGTAGACATTGGTCATCTTTCGTCTTCCTCTTGTTCAGAAGGAGACACATTTCGCTGTGTTTCTTGGTGTTCTTCATTCAAAATTTCTTGGAGCTCTTCTGTCGTCAATTCATCTTCATGTCCCATTATGAGCTCTTCTATGTCATACTCGTTCACATACAATTCCAGATCTCTAGCAGTTGTCAAAATTTCATCCATAATTTCAGGGGTGTATCCCTGATCACCTCCGAATATGTGTTCGTTGTCCAAACACACAAAAAAAATTCTTTCTTGAAAGGGTTCGTTATCCGAATATGTGTTCGTTATCCGAACACAAAAATATTTCATGAAAGTCTTCGTGAACCGATTTGTTCGTTAACCGATCACCCACTGTATAGTTTCAAGAGGTCTCGGTGTCCAAAATTCAAAGATCCAATCTACTAACTAACTTATTTGTCGTTCACCTCTAAAATCATACTTATTTTTATACGGTTCTAACATTCAGTTCCTTACATACAGAGAAAACTAATGACTTCTCTGTCGTTCATCTATACTATTCGCATATTCAGAAAAATTACTCAGGCACATATAGTAATCACTTTACTTCCATAATTTACCAATCTTAGGTCAGTGGTAGCGAATCGCGTTTACACACCACAGGTCCGGGTTCTATTTTCGACTCAGTATTTCATCACTACTGCAGTAGTTCGATAAATGAGTAGTAAGCTTTCTTGAGCACTTAAACACTGGGAGTCTCACTTCAGACTGACCACCTGATCGAGACATCTGCTCAAGCACCTCAGCGTCCAGTGGTCACGTATACTGGGATGGGCGCAGTAGGCATTGGCCCTCATGGGATGTTGCGCCACTGAGTTTGATGTTGAATTTACCAATTTTATATTAAATATTGTAGTGAGTTCTTGATCGGTAATCCTCTTTTCCCCCTTTGATATAAGTTCTTTTATCCTTTTGCTCTCATTTCGTAATCTATTGCTATATACAAATTTGATTTTCATTTACATCACAGTCTCAAGCAACACGAAAGTTATTGGGGACGGATCATGTAATTTTCACCCAAAGTCAAGAGACTGTGACATAGTCGATGGTTGTGAATTCCCATCTTTCGATTCACAATAGATTTTAATAAGACGATACTTGAACGGGAACCCTCTCTCCTAACTTCTACACCTCTCCATCGGGAAAACTTGGACCCTCGACATATTTTACATAGACACAGGCCTCTCACCTGCGACTGAACAAAGCCGGTGAAGAGTTCGGATCATAACCCCTCGGCTACCATGGCCAATGCTGTAAATAGGTATAACATATTAGCATAATAATGTTCTTTTATTTCAACGCAAAGGAGTAATATGAGTTACAAAAATGTTTCATTAAAAGATGAACAGCCTATAAAAACTAAAACTGGATCCCTATAATTTTATTTTTATTTGTATTAAAAACTTCAAATTAATACATTTTAATTTAAATAACAATTTCTAAATTAAAAATTTGTTCGTATGCCCTGAAGGTGGTAATGCATTGAATATAGAATAATATATATAAAGGTACCTTAAAAAATCATTTTTTATTTTTACCTATGGAATTATAATTTCCTATAAAAAAGAAAGTAATGGGCTTAATTATTAATTAATTTTTCTTATGTATATATACATATATATATATATATATATATATATATATATGTATAATCCAATATAAGAATTTTTTAATATATAATCATATACATATACATACACATATATATAAATTTATACACACATATACATATACATATAAACAAAAATATAAAAATAATCATATAGTTATAAACCTAAGATAACTAAAAGTAGGAAGTAGGCACACAGTATAAAGACAAATTCCTGGCCTTAGGAACCAGGATTGCAGGTTTAAACAAGTTTTGCGGCGCCAACCTTCTATATATAAGATTGATTAATCGATGAAAAATAAACAAAATAAGAAACAAAGTCAAATTATATAATTTCAAAAAGTTTTTTAAATAATTTCTGCAGTACGGTGAAGGCGGTACCATAAAGCAGCCCAACCTTAAATCGCTGGCCTAATTCAGCGACAGCTTTAGAAATCGTAATATGTCTCTATTTTTGTCCAAACACTCTTTTTGTATCTTCAATTGTTATGTTTCTTGAGCTCCAAATTTTTTTCTTCTTGGGCCTTGTAGGTTTAACAACTTTTTCATTTGGTATCTTATTTCATTTTATTATACTATATATATATATATTACTCATTCTATATTAATTAGTTTTTTTGCGTATAATTTAAAACTAGCTACGAGGTCAGAGAGAGAAAGAGAGAGAGATACTGTCATAATGTCATAAGTGTTCAGCGCATTTTTTATTCCACTCAGGATAACTGAACGAGCTGAAAAAAGATATAGCACCAATTTTTGCCAGAAGTTTGGTGATTCACGAAGTTCTTTTTTTATTTCTAGGTGAAACAATTCATAGGTCAGGTGTTTGAGAAACGATGCTGCTAGGTAGTGATATAGTTGGAGTTGTGAGTCAACCGATTGAAAAGTAGCATTATACTTCAAAAGGGTTCCTATTGACTGCTGATTGTTTCTGATATTGTAGACGCCATTGAAAAGAATCGGTATTGAGAATAAAAATGACAAAACATGACAACGAAGGGGAACATCATTCCAAAAGAAGCCTTTCAGAAATATTTTCAGCGATGGAAAAGTCGGTGGGCTAAGTGCGTAGAATGGGAAAGAGAGCTTGTTTTGAAGGATATTAGGATCCCGATCCTTTCTTTCATTTAAACTATATATTTTTCCTGATTAAGATGGAACACTCACACTTTTTAGACAGCCTTCGTATATCAGACAGTTAAGTTCCTGTTCAGATAAATGTTTTGGTTTAAATGAAGGTCCGTATAGTATTGCAAAAGGGTTATTCACGACGGCGTGCTTCGAAGTTTGAGCCATAGTAAAACAACGAGAGTAACACCCAAGCTCGTACTCCACGCAAAAAACTTCCATACCACAGCAATTTAAGACTTTGAATCTCTATGGATTCTGAAATGCATTATACGTTCCTCTTCAACGCGACCAGGCTACAGTAGCACAGGATATCAGAATGTATCATTCGACAGATACAACACAAGCGATATATATCCTTCCTTCCTCAGTGGCTCGACAGCGCAAGGTGAACCTTGGCCTTCTCAAGAAGTTTTTTCCAGGCTAACCTTCTTCCTGCTAGTGCAGTGCTTCTCAAACTTTCAATACTGACGCCCCCCTTTTCAATCACAATTTTTATAGCGCCCCCCTTATACATTAATAATGTACTGAATGCAATAATAATGCACTTTTTTTTACGCTAAAGCAATAATCTTAATTATATACCGTACAAATTGATGACATAAGTATTAAATTTTGAATATGTTGCCTTTAAGCAAAAAAAATATTAAGTAATAGGATAATTATTGTTATTTTTCCTTTCTTTAATTTTTAAATGGGAACATATTGCAAAATGTGGGGGCTGCTTAGAAGACAAAATATAGATATCAGCTTTTTTTTAGAAAGAACTCAGTGGGTCAATTTCTAATCATATAAGCATTCCTTTGAAAAATTTGCTCTGTAAGACAAGCTTATGGAAGTCGCTAATACTTATTAAACTTGTTCTTAATTTAGCATTAATTAATTAGTTATAAAATATTCTGTGCAGCACTGATACATTAAAAGTATACCGGCTGAAGTACCCGCTATTTGCACGAGTTCATTTATAAGAAAATAAAACATTATTGATATAATCACTGAATTTTAACAAGAGTAAAGCCAAGTGCGCAACAATGTTTACAAAAATGTAAAATGATTTTTTTAATCATTGCTCAAATTATAATTAGTTTTAAACGAACTGTAATTTTAAGCCTCACAGAATTAGCATTTAGAATTGGTGTTGAATAATGAACAATAATATAAAATTCCGATGAGAAATAATTGTATTATTTTTAATATAAAAAGTGAAAAGACTTTAACATGTTTTAAACCTGGAGCAGGCACGCACTCGATACTAATGTTCGAGTGGGGTTACTGAGCCACCCCAATCTTTTTTTTTATAATTATTTTTATAGTACACAATAAAAATCGTAATTCCAGTGAATAATTTAATTAAGAGAAAATATACTCACCCCTACTTTCAAGAACACAGAAAATATTTCGGAAAAAAAGTTATCACACCGGGGAACTCAATCAAAACAAGTACCTTAAGATTGTAAAAAAAACGTTTGTCACTCCCAAAAAGAGGGAGATATGTGACAAATATATTTTAGTTCACACGTTAAGACTTTCAAACAGGAGGATAGTGTCAGAGCCATTGGTAACAATTAAACAGTTTCGTGCTGTCTGTGCTCGGCGTGACAGCTCCGGAATAAAAGTGTATTTATTACAATATGGATGTTCAAAAAATTATGTAAAACGTTTTCATAATGCTTTTTTATATGTTTGGGAATAACTCATGGAAATAAATCTTGGCCAAGTAATCCTTCAAAGAGCTCTCTGTGCTTTTCCAAAAATTATAAAAATATTTTACAAGGAAAAAATCGCAGCAGAAATAGTTTTTTTGCAATTTCCCTAAATGAAAAAACAAATACACATAAGAGCAGGGACGTAACAACTAACCGTACAAGTAAGTTCGAAGGTCAAACCGCAGCAATTATATTCTGCTGCCTACAGCTGATGACAATAATATAACAGTGATGAATTTTTTATCTTCCTAAAATTTTTTTTCGATTATGGGTCTGGGTTTTGTTTTTCTCATTTTGGTTTGAAAAAAAAAAAACCGTAATAGAAGTAGAAGCTTTAATTTTTTTATGACGTAATATCGCAGATATATAAATTATATCAGTGTAAATGTGTATTTTTTATTATGTCAGAAAGTATTTTGTTTTACTTCATTCCAGTAAATAAATTTTTTTTAATCTTTTATTTTCGATATGCTCGCGCCCCCCTTGTACGTTTATCGCCCCCAGGGGGCGCGCCCCACAGTTTGAGAAACACTGTGCTAGTGTTCCACAATTCTTATTTCTAAAAACTAGAAGATCTTTCTTCTAGGTCATAATCCATCTAAGATTTGGCCTACCCTTTCTTCGTATGCCAATTGGTTAGGCATTGAAGACTTTTTTAGTGGTGCGTTCATCGTTCATTCTGATAACGTGACCTGCCCATTTAATTCTTTGTATTTTGATGAAGTTAACAATGTCAAATTCTTTATATGATTGATAAAGCTCTAAATTTGATCTTCTTCGCCATGTTCCATTTTCCTAAATTCCTCCAAAAACAAGTCTTAAAATCTTCCTTTCGCAGATACTTACTATGTTCTCATCTGTTCGAGTCATGGACCAAGTTTCCCATGCATAAGTTAATACTGATCTTAAAAGACTTTTATACAACAGAACCTTTTTTTTATTTTTTATTTCCTACATTTTCGTATTCCATCAAGACATCAATTAGCCATAGTAATTCTCTTTTGGATTTCAGTAGTACAATCGTTTCTATTGTTAGTTATTTCCGAACCTAAATAAATCAAACTGTCAGATACTTCAAAATTATGTTCTTCAATTTTAAAGTGGGAATTGTTAAAACATGATTTAGTGCAAGGCATGTGTTTTATCTTATTCTCATTGGTTTTAAGCCCATCCTGAAGGTTTCTTTCTCAAAAGATAAGAAGGCTTGTCTTAGTGCGGTGGGTGTTCGAGAAATGATATTAATGTTATCAGTAAAAGCCAACAACTGTATTGATTTATTAAAAATATTTCCTGTGTTATTGATATTGGAATCTCTTACCACTTTTTCTAACGCAAGCGATATATATGATGTAACAAAAACATTTTTTAATTGTTTCTTGAACTCACTACATCTATACAATTTAATAAACAGTTTTAAAAGAATTTTTAAATGATTATATTGTGATATTAAACATACATAAACGAAAACGACGAAGTAAAGCTAAATAACAATAATTAACAATTGACAAGAACGTTAATGAGTAAAAATAAATCCTTTTTCTCTCATTTATTTGTATGTAAAGTTCTAATAACAACTTCGAATTCCTTTCAATTTTTCTGCATGCGGATAAACATATTAGTGTGTTCGGACGTCTTTCAAACTAAGAGTCTCTGTTGATAATTTAAAGGTTTTTATTTCAAAGTATATAGTAAAAGATAATATGAGCTGGTACATGATTCGAGAAGATTTGCATGTTAAGTTTATTTTTATAATTTATTTCTTTATTTGTGTAATTTATACTATTATATGTCTTGTGATAGATTACGAGCAGAGATGTATTAAGGCATGGGCCAACTGGACTAGGCCTCAGGGCTTCAGCCGCAATGGAGGGCATCGACTCGTTCTTGATTCACCCTTAATAAAATCATAAATCGAATAATTTCAACGGTCAAATGTTATTTCCGGCTGTATTCTCGAAAAAACTGGGAATTTTGGACGATATGTCAACTGGCTACATGAGATTGATGACCGTCGTCTATGTAGACTTAGACCTACCACCTGACACCATCACTACTCCTTCAGTCAAAAGGCGGTGGCCGCGGCAGCCGAGTCATATAGGTACCGGACCTGTGGCTTGCCTTGTCACGAGTTCGAGCTCAGTACCAATTAAAGACCCGCCGTGTAGGGCAGCGATGCCCGTTAAATCTGTCGAGAGCTGAAACTTCCTCCCGTTGGTGTGGTGTGGTAGTTAGGACAGGAGGCTGCCAGCTCAGGTGTCGTCCACGTCACTTCACCATGGTTCAAAATTACGTGGTCCGTCGCCAAAAGCCCTCGTGTAGCTAAACAGTGCGACGTTAATAATCAATCAGTCAAAAGGCGATAGCCGGTCGAGCCTGTTTGTACGATTGTAAGCCATGCGCTGTATTTGTTTCGGGTTGTTTGTACGAGTATTTGATAACGTATGCTATGTACTGTCGATATTTAATGATCATAGAAGGGACCAAGGTCCTACTTTCGTGTAGGGGAACAGGGCCTCAAGAAGTCTTCAAACGTCCCTGATTACGAGTAGATTGAAGAATAAGTTAAAAATATTCAACATAAATCAAATTATTTCTAGCAACTTTATATTTGCAAAGAATGTTTTTATGTATAAAATACAATATGGTTTAATGCATTATTCATGATAAGTAAATTTCAAAAACAATGTGTATGCGACCTCTAACAAAAAAAAAATTAACTTTAAAATAACTGCTTTAAACTAAGTTTTTAAAATATTGTAGAAAGCATAATCTCAGAATAATTCTCTTTTATATTTTTAAATGTAAAATGCCTGCATAAATGTGTGATTATTTATTGTTAAGTTATACCTGAAAAGGTAATCTTTATAAAATACTAGTACTTCTTAGTTATATTATTTTCAAAAAATTACAGTATATATTTTTTTATTGTAAGATTTAAAATTTTTACATAAGATTTTGAAAGTGTTAGATTAATCCTTATAATACTTAGTAAATTTTTCACTTAAAAATTTAAATGTAAATGAAATTTTAGTTCAGAAAAAAAATAATTAACTTAAAACAATATTAAATTTTCCATTACGTTCTGATTACTTAGAATAACTTCATTAAACATTTTAAAGTTGTACTTTCTTTTATACATCAAAATATATTTTTAGCATACTTTTAATTATTGTGTTAATAATTCTACATGATATTTTGATTGTAAATGAATTCTTAAATATACCTTTGATATTTTTTCGTTGTTGCACTATTCACTTCAAAATTTTAATTGTTATTTTCACGATTAAAATTTAAAAACTCATAATATTTAATTATTAATACTGTAAAAAATAAATGTTTCCCAACTAACAAAACAGAGTTTTTCAAAACCTGAAAAAATATTATGCTTTATTAGATCTTAAAATGAACTCTACCAAACTTTTTTAAGAGTTAAAAATTCTTAAAATATTTATTTGTTTTAAAATAATTATATTCAATTATAAGTAAATTCTTTATTTAAGTGTAACATTTAAATCTCAAAAACTACTTAAAAAAAGAAATTTTATATAAAGGAATTTTTTCCAAAAAAATTCCAATTCCCAAGTCGGTAAACAGTTCAGAAATTAGGTAATAGATGGCAGCACGACTCGCCGTTTAAGTAAGTGAATTTATTGGGATATGGTACTGTTTTCAAAATAATATAAGCACTTCTAAAAAAAAGGCAGAAAAACGAATTAATTAAACTAAACATTTACAATTTTAATTTTATTTAAAAAGATCAAAACTTCTTTTAAAGAACACAAAATTCCATTTTCAAAAATCTCACAATTAGTAAATTCAATCAAATCGAATTCAAGATTAAAAATGAAAACAAAATACAGTACAGTCCCGATAATCCGAACAATATCGGACCGACCCCTGTTCGGATTACGTGATTGTTCGGATTAGCCGGAGTAAGAGCGAAATCACTATTTGAACCGGGAGTACGGGTCTATTGTGTCTATGTATTTTGTCGTAATGTGAGCGTACGCGCCCGCTTTTTTGCCGCGTGGACTGTACTCCCACTCCTCGACGCGTGTGTCCTCCCTCCACCACTCCTAACTTAGTGTGTCAGTGTGACTGCGTGTGCCCGTACTGTTGGCCGTCAGTCGTTCCGCGCTCGTTCTACATTCGTCCGCTTTTGTCTCTGTGTTAATAACAGCGTGATATTCTACAGTGAAAACAGTTTGTTGTGTGTTTTGGACATTTATCTGTGATACAGTGTACGTAAACAAATTGTTATGGCGAGTAAGCGTAAGCACTCAACACTTACTCTTAAAGACAAACTAGAGGTTCTAAAGCGTTTAGATAAAGGTGAAGGTGTGACAAAATTGGCTACAGAGTTTAATGTTGGCAAAGCTACAATTTGTGATTGGAGAAAAAATCGTAAAAAGCTTGAACAATACTGTGCTAATTCTTCTGGCGAGACACTCTTCTTCTGGCGAAATATTCACCGATTTTCGTCCTTAAAATTATAAAATTTTTCCGCGGAGCCGTTCGGATTAACCGGATGTTCGGATTAGCCGTGTTCGGATTAGCGGGACTGTACTGTAATTTATTTTTTTAAATTTCTGAATTATCTGTGTCTTTTGTGGCAAGACCCCACCTAAAATTTATTAAATAGTTTTTGGAAACTATTACTTATGCTCTGTTTCTCATTCACTTTCAATGAGAAAAAAGTCTGGATCCTTTCCCGTCAATCCTCCAGAGAGAAATTCTGTACATATGCTATAAGTCCAGTGGCGTAACGTACACCCCGCAACCCCCACATCGCGGGTGGCCCAGGGTTCTAAGGGGTTCAAAGCCTGACTGACGCAAGTGCCTACCCTTTGTAAAATTCAACGTGGGGGCCCAAAACCTGACTTTGCAGGGGGGCCCAAATGTTCTCCGTTACGCCACTGTATAAGTCAGTGCATAATACATTCATATCCCAATGGATGAAAAGAAAATGAAACTATTAAATATATTTATGAAGAAAAGTTTAATTTCTTTTACAAAAAATTAAGGGTTCTTTTCCCCTTGTAGGTCTCAGTCTCTACAGTGCTCAATATTAAGTGAGTGAGTGAATATTAGCTTTGCATTGTTCAGCTACGCGAGGGCTTTTGGCGATTAACCTCATAATTTTGGACCATGGTCAAGTGACGAGGATGACACCTGAGCTGGCATCCCCCTTCTCCTAACTACCACACCACACCAACGGGAGGACGTTTGAGCTCTCGACAGATTTAACGGCAATCGCTTCCCTACACGGCTGCTCAGTGTTAAACCATAACACGCATTCGTCGACTGAATTTCAATATGAAATCTGTTTACTTAATTTTTAACGATACTTTTATGTTTTTTCAATATAATTCATCTTCATACCTTAAGGTATCCGAACACGCTCAGAGTACTTTTTGACAAAATAACATATTTAAACATATAAAGGCCTTTTTAGGATTCAATACCAATAAATACTAATATTTAATCAACAATACTTAAAATAAATTGCCGGAATTTCATAAAAATCACAATTATATGTGAAATTTTAGCAATATTTTTGTAAAACTTCAAAGCAATTAGAGAAAAAAGTAATAAACTTATATTAGTATAAGAATGACCAAAGCAATCTAGAGGCATTCATGCAGATAATGTACTAAAATTTTAATGTTTTATTAAAATTTGAAACTTTTAGAGATGATTGAGTAAACGTTATAAGAAAAATAACGCCTTTATGAGACCATTATTTAAATAACATGCCCTAACTCAAATAATATTCATACTATAAGAAATGTTACAGTACATTTTCTATTCTAGAAAATAGCATAAATATCAGGTGCAAAAAGTTTTATAGAAATACATTTGTAATATTTTGTGTGATCAGACTCGCCATGATAGATTTTGAACAATTTAAATGCCCACTTCTGGTAGATCAAAGACCCACTTCCGGTTTTTCTAACTTAATAAAATTGATTGTAACTTGGCCTCTAAGAAGCATAGAATCAAAACAAAGTATGTTTCGTAAATCGAAAATATAGATGTATTAAATAAAATAGAAAACAAAAATATCGGTCTTGTCCGAATTTGGTCATTTTCAACGTGTTCGGATACCTTAAGCATTTATTCCACATCGCTTATGTTTTAATGTCAGAGGTTCATTATTTGACTTTTTAAACTTTTTCAAAGGAAAAACCTATGATAAAAGGAATTGTTTCAGAAATAATTACTATAACTTTGTTTGAATTTATAGAATTTATTTGTTTCGTGATAGATGTAATGATGTGAAATTGATAAATTTTATCTTGAATTATCTGTTGGAATTTTTATGCTCCAGTTCTGTTAAAATTATTATGCTGAAATAAATTTTACTTTGAATAAACTGCATTCTACAATGCGCATCTGGCTTAAAATTTCACACAAACATGTATATAAATGCTACAGAAATTTTCTGAAACACTTTGGGATGGGTCTATACGCGATATTCCCACTAATAGTTCTCTTAGGGGAATATTGGGTATTTAAAAATTATTTTATTATAAAGTTTTCTCGCGAAGAAGAAAACGTGATCATGAAAATTAAGACTAGTATATAAAGTCTAGGCTTTCGGGTTAGAATGAGAGATAGGGCAGACTGCTAGCGGAGCAGTGATTAATCAAACTTGAAGTGAGGCCCAGATATTTAGTAACTGATAATACTTGTTATATGTAAGTTGACGATCTGTCATTTAAGATTTAATCTAGATTTGGTAGCTAAGAAGTCAGAGCTACTGAATTAACGTAGGTATTCTAAGTATTTAAAGTCCTCTCATATCTTGCGTACCGTGTTAATTGTCTTCATATTTAATAATTTGTTGCATCTATTAACTTTGGTTGATTGAATTTGTGATGTGGTTAGTACTGTGAATAAATTGAGTTATTTTGAGTATGGCTAGTCTTCCTTTCATTTCTCCCATACCTTTAGTTGCGTCGGCAAAACCTTTTTAACTTAACCCTCAAATGCTACATAACAAACTAATAACAAAATGCTACAATTTGTTCATTTATGCATTCAAAATATGTGCGGGAACTGAGCATTTTTCTTTCTTTAAAATTTTTACTTTGTATCCCTGTATCACACTATTACTGTGTGTGTGTAACTTTTTAAAACTTCCTCAAATGAGGGGTTTGCTGTGAGTAATATAAAATTATTGTTTCGTTTCTCTTTCCTTTTTTCAGTTTTATGATCTTTTAACTTTATCGCAAATAATAATATTTATTCTCAAGTAAAATGACTGTTTTTTTTTCTTGATTCCATTCTTATTAGTTTATTCGTAATCAATAACTTACTAGTTTCATTATTCACTCCTTTTTTTATTTCAGAGTTAAATTATGAAAGAAAATGACAAATAAGGTAGTCAGTACGAAAAGAATGTATACATTTAATATTACATAAAAACTTCTATCAAACGTTTTATGTGCATACATAAACTTATTAATTGCTCTTAATTGATTCAACATATGATCTAAATATTTTTAAATGCATCTAGAAATAAGTTATATTTTTATTTATAATGTGTGTGATTTTAGAACCTCTATCTATTATTTTCCTATAGGATTTCGCTCAGTATTATAAACAAAGGAAGGAAGAATAACCAACCTTAAAAATTGGTTAAACCCCTCTATCTTCACTCTCATCGTTGTTCATATTACTGAAACATCCCTCTTTTTAAGTTTCTGGGATATTTTTGACTTTTATATTCAAGCACTTTATTTCGTTATTTTACTTGTTAGCGATTAAATTTTACAAATGAATTTTCAGTATCACACATTTTTCAGTAGTACACATTTTTCTAGACAATTAGCTTTGATTTTTTACACTATAGGATGCTGTGTATTTATATTTTTAGAAATAAACTTTTGTCGAAAAAAAGTTTTTTCTGCTATCTTATTTTCCCCAGGAATATAGGTAAATAAAAGGGAGGCTGGCACTTAGAAACTATGTTTAACTTTACAGTATTAGCCCCCCAAAAGTCTAAGATTCTGATATATTACTTTTGCTATTATACTTTTACTTGAACTGTCTTGCTATATTTGTTCGTATTGTTTAGCTTTAAATTAAATTTTTTTAGCCCCTTAAGTGATCAATTTTTTTTTGCCTCAAATGTTCCAAAACTAAGCATAATATTTAACAGAATGTGAAAAGGGAAGAATTTTAGTTTAATTTTCAATTTTAAAGTTTTCACACTATTTTTTTATTTTATAATGGTAAAACACAAAGCCACCTAAATGCTTGCTTTTTATCAGAACACTTTGCTTGCTATGAAGAGATATTGTTTCATATATCTAAAAAGAATTTCTCTCGTACTTAAAAAAAATTCATGTCATACCTCTTTTTCAAACGTTTGAGGATTTTGTGTGTGCGCGCAAATACATATGCACATAATTTGAAGCAAAATGTAATACTAAAACTTATATTGCAATGGGGACAGAGATAATATCGACCTTTTTGAATTATCTTTCCATTTTCATTTCTTTTCAAGCAACAAATTGGACTTTTCCTGCGAATCCCTGTTCTTTATTAAATATTAAATATTTACAAGAATCTAAATTCCTGCCTACAATGAAAAATTCCCCAGTACAACTAAAGAACCGCAGTGCAGAGGAACGATGTACGTTTAATCTGTCAAGAGCTCAAACGTCCTTCCTTTGGTATAGTGTGGTAGTTAGGAGAGGGGGATCATCTTCGTCACTTGATTATGGTTCAAAATTACGAAGTCCGTCGCCTAAAGCTCTCGTGTAGCTGAACAGTGCAACGTTAATATTCCCTCACTCAATGAAAAATTCTCGCCTTTCCGTCAAAGAAAATCACGGATAAGAAGAATTTCAGTACAATGGGCAAGCTACACTGCTGGCCACCGTAAAAACAACACCCTGAAGGAAGTATGCAAATAACATGAACTTTACAACATGCATTAGCGGAGGTGAGATATGCAAATGATTAGAATTTGAGCGCAGACACACATCACGCGTGCCTGTGGCGCCACCTCAAAGCACTATTTAAAGCTTGGAGATTTCGACGATTTCAAGTTCTGCAATTGTGTTTTTCTTGTGGTTCTTTCAAAAAACGATCAGTTATGTCTCGTAGAAAACAGCGACCAGCTTTTGATAAAGTATCCGAGTTCGACAGAGGAAAGATAGTGGCCTACCGAGATTGTGGATTACCTCTCAGGGAAATCGGTAGTCGTGTTGGACGAAGACCGTTGGATGCAGGTGCGTGCGACGGACCGACGTGGTCGATCACATCCACCTCAGTGCATCACTTCACGTGAGGACAGGCAAATTGGGCACATGGCAGTGACGGATCGCTCAGTCACATCACGAACCGTAGCCCAGCACATTGAGTCTTTAACGCATCATTCAGTGTCTGCGTGTTCCATTCGACGCCGTTTACAGCAGAGTGGTCTGTCCACAAGACGTCCATTGTTTGTTCTACCCTTGACGCAGAACCACGGACGTCTCCGCCGTCAATGGTGTGATGGAAAAAAGGAAGTGGGTGGCATAAAGGAATGAAGTTGTCTTTACTGACGAGTCACGCATCTGTCTGCAACACCACGATGGTCGGATTCGAGTCTGGAGACAGCGTGGAGAGAGGATGCTGAACAGCTGTGTTATGCACCGCCACAATGGTCCTGCACCGAATATTATGGTATGTGGCGGTATTGGATATCACTCTCGCACTCCTCTAATACGCATTGCCAGTACTGTAAACAGCCATTGCTACATCTCCGAGGTGTTGGAGCCAGTTGTTCTTCCTTACCTTCAGCACTTGGCCACAGCCATATTTCAACAGGATAATGCGTGACCACACGTGGAACGCATTGTCCAAAGGTTCTTCGTCAATCACCAAATACAATTGCTTCCCTGGCCGGTTCGCTCCCCGGATCTTTCACCCATAGAAAACATCTGGTCCATGGTTGCCCAACGATTGAGCCAGATTACACCCTCAGTTGCCACACCAGATCAATTTTGGCAACGTGTGGAAGCTGCTTGGTCTGCTGTACCCCAAGAACACATCCAAAGTCTCTTTGAATCAATGCCGAGGCGTGTGGCAGTGGTGATCTCCAACAATGGCGGCTACTCTGGCTACTGATTCTGGCAGGAACCACACTTCACAGAAGTCTATAAATTTAATCATTTGACACTTGGTCAACATGTTATCTACAAAATAAATTTTGTTGTGGTATCTCTTGTCTTTCTTGGTGTTGCATTTACGGTGGCCAGCAGTGTATTTACATATTTTGTTGATGTTCTATATATAAAACCTTGGTTACGCGACATTTATCAATGCGATTGTCCAGTTCCTGCCCCACTCTACTCAACAAGGTTTTATCAACGTTATTGACAGCACATGTTATCTGTTGGAACAAAGAAATGGCAAGTTTGAGGTGCGTCAATGAAGCCACAGAGCGACATTATCACACGTATCCAATCATCCACGTGTGCTTACTTATGATTACACATTACACATGAAAATTATTAACATTTTTAAAATTCATTATTTCCACAAAATTAATAAGACCACTATCTACGAGCAGAAAAGGAAATAATAGGGTCAATTCATCCCCAGAAGACGCTGCGATCATTTGCCGATCATCACGTGATTATAAACAAAATAACAGCTAATCGTATTACACTTGTGGTTGTACGCCGACTTTCGAATTTGCTTACATTCAAATTTTATATTCCTTAAATTTCTTAGTACTCTAAATATTTTTAATATATTTTCTAGCCTTTTGGTTTTTGTATAGTTATTAAATATGTACATATTTTTTGTTTACAATATTAGATTTAAGCTTAGTTTACGCTTCTCTTCTTTAACCTCGTGTCTTGTGCTTTTGTATACTTTTAAGCTTAGTAATTAGTTTTCCACCCACATTGTGTTTCAAAAAACTATAGATTGTTCAATTGAACAAAAACCATTATACTTAAAAATTAATTGTTAAAGTGTGTAGAACAGGGGAAGCCCATGGCGATGTAAATTTCTCTTGGCGACCGGAATCGATCACCAAGCGATTTCATTTAGCGATAGGTGTTCCGAGAATTTACAAATTGTAGTTTTGCAATAAAAATAAAGAAATATTAATGTGAAATTAAAAAATATATTCATAAAGCTATCACTTACGCATAACAATAAATATTTTATTACATATTTTAAAGTCAAATGAAAGAAAGGATTTCATGTTGTTATATGATAGCAGATGCAAATCCGAAAATGCCGCCAAAATACTCAAAAATTTAGAAAATTAAAACAAATATGTTATATAATTTGTTTATTCAGAAATTTAAACTTTAAAAAATAAAACAATGATTTTTTTTTTTTTTTGCTTTTTAAATATTTATATATATTTTACAGAATTTTTTTTATTAAATTAAGTAGTTATATTTGCTCTAAGAAAAACTTGAGGAATATATCAAATTTTCCCTTGCAATGAAATTATTTTTATGCTTATGTAATAATTTTGCATAGTGTTTCCAAAAATAGAAATATGCATGTTATTGTTACAAAGGGTAACTTAAATATTATAATGTAGATATTAAATCTCATTTTATAAATGTTTGTGATTAAAACATTTACAAAATGAGGTAGAAAATCAAAACCATCGGCATTATAAGAGTTATTGCTTGTTAGAATCAGACTAAGTATTCAAGGTATACTCTTTTTGAATTCCTAATGTTTCTCATAAATGTTAAACATATACGTCAGTGCTTCCTAATCCTTTTTATCACTGCGGCCCGGTCAACGTTTGATAATTTTATCGCACCCCACTCGGGGTGGGGGGAAAAGGTTAATTGTTTAGATTTTAGATTTTTTTTTATTTAATGATTTGAATTTAATTGTATTTAAACATACCTTCAGAATTAAATACAGTCACACCAAAAAATGATTATCAGGGGATTTAACATGGAATATAAAGATTTACATAAGAAATCGCACAAACTCGAGAAAAATACACCACAGTAAATAAAATAGAAGGGAGATAATTTAATGTTCCTTGTACGAACCGGTACTATTTGATCCATGGACTGGTACCGGTATGTGACTTAGGTTTTGAAGACCACTGCATAAGTAGCATGCAGTTTTTTCAACATACTGTTTTGTATTATACGTATAAATATTCTCAAGATATGACACACACAAAAAAAACGATACTGTATAGCTTAAAAACAGAGTGGGGTTGGCAACAACTATTTTGGTGACTTCATCCCACTCCCCTCCTGTAATCATGTGGCCAGTTTCGCCTTAATCGATCGTGCCAGTTGGGAGTACTGCGTCATTGAATGAACACGTATAACTGCATTCTGCCGGAAAAATGTCGAATCAACAAAAGTTTCTTGTCAAACTTAACAAATCAGCAGCGAAAACATTTCAAATACTAACCGAGGCTTATGGAGATGAAACTTTACATAGTGCACATGTATTTGAAAGGTATAAGACGTTTTCAGGAAGAAAGGTCAGTGTGGAAGATGATGAAACTGCTGGGCGCCCAAGGTAAACGATTACAGACCAAAGTATAGCCATAACTTATGATATGTGTGGGTTCCCACTCACATCAGTGGTGAGACTTTTAATCAACACTACTACATTGAAGTACTAAAAAGACTTCGTGAAAAAATTAGGACAAAAAGGCCAGAATTGGGGAATGATGGATGGTTGTTGCCCCAAGATGATTCTTCCACTCACATGGCCCTATCTATATTAAGCAGTTTCTGACCAGCCGAAAACATTACTGTGATGGAGCATCCACCTTATTCACCTGAATTGACCCCATGCGACTTTTTTAAAAAAAATTTGCAGTTAAATCTTGCCGAAAGGGAACTCATTTTACCTCAGTTGAAGAGGTTCAGGCAAAAACGTAAAACCTCCTAAAGGGACTTCCACAACCCTCGTTCCAGAACTGTAAACAGCAATTGAAGCACCGAATGCAGAAGTGAGTGAATATTGAAGGGAACTACTTTGAAGGTGATACCGTTACGGAGAACTGATTCTGTAAGTACAATGATTTATTGGATCAATCTCGTTTTTTTGTGTGCTTCACACCTCGTATTACTTAATGAGCCAATTGATTGTAAGGCTTTAATTTATTTATAGTGACCTACAGTATTGTGGAATAATGTAATTTTCTCATACAGAAACAGTTTAATAAGAAATTTATATTATTCATAATTTGAGACATTAGTTGAATTATTTTTATCATAAATTTTCAAATGTACTTTAATCATATCTAAAATTGTTTTTTTGCCTGTTGTGTAACAAACGATTTATTTTTACAGATCATTTTATCGAGCGCTTGGAGCTTCTAAAAGAAGTAATCTATTTTTGTTGCACAGTGCCACTGCGTCAAAATTATGCTGCAGCAAGTCTTGGAATTTTATCCAAACTTCATCCTAACTTCGGAACGCCATCGTGAAGTTCAATAAACTGTTCTTTTAGAAACTGATGCCTTCTCGCATCGTAAGATCGTGTTTCCCGCTCGTAATCTTTGCATCGTTAAATTTTATTGAGTATAGAAAATAGGAGGTAACACTTTTACTACTTCTGATAAATATCGAAGGAAAATTTGAAACGCTCTTCCCTCTTTCAAATACTCTTGGGATACGCGTATATCCGACTGGCTGGTTTCAGTTTCAAGCCATTTGCGTGTAATGAGAGTCTATAAAATCACCTTACCACCAGCACAGACGTAAATCGAATACTAACGGATTGATGCAAATTTTTGTGTTTGAAAAACATAGTGATTCTTCGTTTCTTCTTTTATTTGTTAAAAAAAATTTTGTTTGTGTTTATTAAAAAAAGTTTTTTTCAAATTTCTGTTTTTTTTAGACTGTTTATTTGGGCATGTCTCGGACAGCACTAGCCTTGTGGTCATGGTCACGGACTCGCGGCTGGCATGTCATGAGTTACAGCAGGGGTACTCAATCTTTTTTTCTGCTGGGCCGCATACATATGTCAGCCATTTCACGCGGGCTGCAACATGAGTATAAATGAGGGAGGAGGGAGAGGAAATGCTTTAAAGGTAACACAGGAAATTTAAAATGTGAGAAATATTGATCAAAATATTATAGCTCCTGTTTTGCGTTTTTTTTAATTATTATTTTTTATATTTTTTGTTTTTGTTACTTACACTGAATTGGAAGCATTTAAGAAACTCTCCTTCACAATTTATGCGTCAGTAAACGGTTTCATATGATTACCAATAATACAACAAACTTCATGGGATGTCTTTGTTACCTCTGTGATATTACCACTGACAAAACACTGTGTTGCCGTCGCAAGGATTATTCAAGATAAAGCCTATTTATCACCTCTTGGAAGAGATCTTCGAGAAAAAGTGACATTGAATGATTCCTGTTTATCGGTATTTTTTGAATACAGTACTTTCGTGATAAATCAAACAATTACTGATCAATGTTTGTTTTTCACTACAAAATAGTCAACTTCCCACTCGCCTTGAAACGTATATTTTCTTCGAATATTTTTCGCTTGCAAGATGTGAAAGGTAGTTAAAAATTAATTCCACTCACTGTTCATTCCACTGTTGTCTGTTATCACTAACCCCAACTGTTCCAAATAGAAAAAGAATATCAATTCGTAACCGTACGACACTGTAACAAAAAGCAAAATTGATACATTTGATTTCTTGACAAAGAATTTCCCACCAAATTTTCTATACAATGCTCTTAAATAAGTGAATTTCTTTCAGAGCAATGAACTATGACCGGGCCACTTCAAAAGGCTCGGTGGGCCACATGCGAGTATCGCTGAGTTAAATGCTCAAACGTCCTCCCGTTGATGTGGAAGTTAGGAGAAGGGATGCCAGCTCAGGTATCATCCTCGTCATTTGACCATGGCTCAGAATTACGAGGTTCGTCGACAATAGCCCTCGTGTAGCTTAATAATATATATGCGACGTTAATACACAGTCACTCACTTAGGCCTGTCTCAAAGACAACGTTCTTTTAATTTTCAACTATTGATAAAGTCAACATCTGAATTGGAACCTGCTCTTCCCATCCACAAGAAAACAGTTCAAGATGACGTACTACTGACTAAAGTTGATCACCACATGCCATTTACTAAAACATATACATGTTGACGTTTATGCTCTAATTAAAAAAAAAGAGAAGAAAACAAGATACATTTGTGCAGCTTGAAATGTCCATGTGTTGATCACTGTTTTCTGAAACTAATGGAAAGTAATATGTATAAAAAAATTTTTAATTTTCAAATACAAAATATATTTAACTTATAACTTATTTTGTAGATTTTAATACTTGCAAATTATATTTCAAAAAGTATCATGTAATACGATAGGAAAAGAAATGCAATAACTCTTTGAATAGTTTCCAGTAGTCTTTAAAATCAAATTAATTTTAGGTAATAAACCGTATGAATTTCGTTTTACAAAACAATCTTAATCTCATAAATATTTTGACATAACATTACTAAAAAGATAGCGCTATAATGAGTAAAGGAATAACTAGGATATCGAAGTTCTTCCTAAACCAAACGTTATTATTATTATTAAACGTTATTAAACAAATAGAATTATTTTAAAAAACCTATAAAGAAATTCGATGATGAATCGACATCTTGCTGAAAAAAATCAGATATAGTTTCATTTTCGGTAGTTAATTAACCATTTGCTTCATTTATATCAAATAGCAGTAGCAGTAGCCCCGAAAAGTTCATTATACACTGGTGTGCAAAAATTAAGGACGAAGTCGAAAAATTAGCATATCAGCTGAACGAAGAGGCAGAGCGGACAGAAAGACCAATCAGGGATTAAGTAAGGTGATGTACGGTAGCACATGCGCAGATATACAGGTAGACGTAATGGGGGAGTGTCTGAGTAGTATAAAGCATGTTGTCGGTGTAAGATCAGTATTTCTGGCAAAGAGATTGCACGCCGTATAGCAGTTAAAAATCACACCGAGTTGCTGCCTCAGCGAGAAATGGCGAATAATCAATCTGTTAGACGACATCTGGATGCTTTTACCCGAGGTCGAATCATTGGGAAGTTGGAGGGAAGGCCGCAGTGTGACAAGTGTGGCTGCAGAGTTCGGAATTGCTCACAGCATCGTTTCACGAATTTGGAGACAATTTCAAACTACAGGAACAGCTATACGGGGGTTCAGTAGTGGTCGTTCACCAGAACCACACCCGCAGATGACCGGTACATTGTCTTACAGGCCAGAAGAAACAGGCGGCAGACAGCGGGGAGAAATCGCTAGAAACACGACACAGGCGACTGGACGACCGATATCGCGTTTTACCGTGGCCAGAAGACTGCACGGTGGTGGTCTGTTTGCACGACGCCCTGTACGGTGTGTACCTTTAACGCCGCCCATCGGAAAAAGGCGTTCTCTGTGTGCCGGGAACACCGGAATTGGAGAGACAATGAATGGGGACGAGTACTCTTTACAGATGAGAGCAGATTCAGTTTGAGTAGCGATTCTCATCATATACTCATCTGGAGAGAGCGGGAAAGCCGCAATCATCCCTCGAATATCATTGAAAGGGACAGGTATGGAGGTCGCGTTGTTCTCGTTTGGGGAGGCATCATGTTTGGTAGTCGTACATACCTTCACATCTTCGACGCAGGTTCAGTCAACGGGACCCGTTATTGTAACGAGATTCTAACTCCATATGTGCGTCTTTTTAGAGGCGCTATGGGTCTGCAGTTCCTTTTCATGGATGACAATGCACCATGTCATCGCACAGTAGCTGCCTAACAGCTCTCAGAGAGTGAGGATATTGAACGTATAGATTGGCCGGCACGACTTCCGGATCTCAATCCCATCGAGCATGTATGGAATTTTCTAGGCAGACGCTTTGCAGCCCATACCTTACCACCAGTAACGATTCGGGAGCTTCGATTGAAGCTGCAAGACGAATGGGCAGCAATGCCTCAACAATTCATTGACACCCTCATTCTCAGCATGGGCAGACGCTATGAAACCTGCCTAGCAGTCAGGGGAGATCATATCCCCTACTAAAGACCGGATGTTTCTTGCTGGACACCCATCACAGGGATGTTTCGGCCTTCAGTCGCATTGCGCTCCATGCTACTTTTTCAATCAAGCTTCTTTTTATCCCTCTGATTTCTCTTTTAGTAAGTGTTGCTTACATTACACATGTCCTTACGTATTGGGGATCTTACGGTATTAAATGTGTTGATTTGGAAAGCTTTTGTACAAAGTTATATTGAAAAAACCGTCTCGTCCTTAATTTTTGCACACCAGTGTATTTATCGCTTTATTTTTCTAGGAAAGCTATGAGAGCAACCGAAATTTTTATACGTTCAATAACTTGGGATTCTCCTGTGTAAGATTATTAACAAGGGAAAATTAAATTTTTTATTGAGCTTTTTCTTATGTTCATGTGTTGGATGCTAACATGGGACGAAATTTTCAAGAAAAAGCTAATAGTAGAAATTTTTGTATTTAGGCTGAATTTGTGTCCCATAATGCAATAGGAACTGATATTTTGATGTGCACAATGGTGAACGTAGTATTTATAAACGTATCCAGAGTCCCCCAAGGGACCAAAAATTTGAAAAATTAATTAAAGAAAAACAGAAGGCGATAGTAATGTAAGGTTTACTGCATTCTGTTTTGGAAACCAGGGAATATATTCTCAGCAAGATTCAAAATTTGTTACTTTCTAAAATAAAGAAATTTAATGTTAATGCAAATCTCGGTACTTAGGTACTATCGCAACAATCGCCAACTCTATTTATAGCTCGCCAACTTGGCAACTCCAATTTCCTAAGTGGCGTACGCGTTGAATTGGCAACCATGTGCTTCGTTTCATATAAAGTCGCCAATAGGATGCGATAATACGTAAGTACCTAAAATTTTAATTTTATTGGTTTTAGACTAATGGCAGTTAAAGGCATATAGTGACATACATCACATTTTAGAATCACATCTACTGATGAGTACATGAACTGAATTAAGATACTTCATTCTCTAAACTTCATACAGAAAAGACTTCTATATATTTTTTAACATGATACAGCCACTATTTATACGCATAAGGGTATTTAAGATTCGAGCTGAAGACTCAAATATAATTGGTCATAAATTACGAAATATTAATCCCTGAGCTACACCGCGATTCCAATCACGGGGTGGCGTACAGATTAGCCGACATTCCCAAATAAACATTTCGCTTCATGATTTCTATATCTCTGAGCATTTTCTTATTTCCATTTTCTTTTCAGAAGATATTCCTCCAACTTCCTTTAATTATTCTTTTCATTTGGACCGCAATAGAATTTTAAAAATCAAATAGTGACAGGACATTTCGAACACTTTGATGGCTATTGAACAGAAATGAATTATGGGTAAGAATTTCGGCACGCAACCATAATTCATGACCCCGACTCATTGAATAATATTTATAATTCAACGCTCGTCACACCTATTATTATAATAGAGAGCGCGTGCCTTGTCTTAATATTACAACCAAAGCATTTCCCAGGTCATGACGATTTTAACAGGAAGAATATCATTAAATTTATTGCATGGAAATAAATCATATTTCCTTAAGCTCATCCTAATGTCTAGTCCAGTATTTCTCAAACTGCGAGGCACAAACTTACCGAAAAAAAGAAATAAAGGATTATTTAAAATATTATTAATTTAAAGGAAGTAAAACAAAATATACGTTCTAACATAATAAAAAATAAAATGCACATCTACGCTGATGTAATACTTATAAATGTATCAGTACTGCACAATGTATTTGATAATTAATTTATCTATATTGGCAACATGTACTTATATTTTTAACTAATATACTAACATAATATTTATCCTATTACTTAAAAGAAACTTAAAATATCTATTACTTAAAAGTAAAATACACGAAATTTAATACCTATCTTGATAATTAGTACGTTTTATAATAAAG
Organism: Trichonephila clavipes; assembly: GCA_019973935.1. Classification (NCBI taxonomy): domain Eukaryota; kingdom Metazoa; phylum Arthropoda; class Arachnida; order Araneae; family Nephilidae; genus Trichonephila; species Trichonephila clavipes. Next base: position 112,420 of record BMAU01005276.1, read on the forward strand.
GTCGTATGGTAACTTTAGCGTCAAAGTATATCAGTATTGCATTCAATACATTGTTATTGTATGGGGAGGGACGTGATGAAAATTCTGATTAAAAATTGGGTCGCAAATATAGAAATTTTGAGAATCACCGGTTTCATATTTTTTAAGAATTCATAATATTTCAGCAGAATTGATTAAGGAGAATGATTATAATGCGCTTGTGTTCAGCAAACAAATAAATGATTTGAAAATGATTCAGTGCTACGCTAGATGAAATTCAAATAGAACATAAAATTTGTAATGTCCTCAACTCTCCTGCCTACTGTTTTCTTAATTAAATAAAAGGCTACATTGATAAGGTTGTCTGAATCTAGTATTTAAGAGTTACATAAGCATTTCTTTGAGATTCAAGTGAAAATTGAGAACTGAGTAGGAATTTTCCAGAAAAAAATATCCTAGTTCATCCTGAATCCAAATTTTATTCGTTTGGAAATATAAAACAACAATAATTACTAAAGTTTTGGTTGTTTCTGGATTCCAACTTTGCATATATTTCTTCATTTTTTAGCTGACTTTCAAGTTGAAAGTCTAAAGATTTTCATGTAGAATGGAGGCTGCTCAAACATAAATAGCAATGTTTCGTAAAATAGCCACGTGGATCGGTGTGGAAATAAGGAGAGGGAAATACCTGTTCAATTACCCTCCTGTTGTTATTCTTGCTTTCTGACGATGTCAGATTGAGGCCCAAGAAATTCATTGTGGAAAAGAGCTAGATGTATGCCTGTCGTTAGCCGTAGCATTGAGCACCATTCAGGTGACAGTACGTTTTGGCTCGGTTCCATTCCACTTTCGAGGGAGAACACCCTAAGTATGGTCAGGGGACCCCTATCTTTCTCCCCCTTCCCCCAACCTCACGAAGGGACTTGTTGGTCGACGGCTATTTAGAGTACCCCCATGCCGCAAAAGCACTATACATTTACAAGCATCCATGCTTCCTCCGGGATTTGAATCCAACTCCTACGGCGTAGCAGTCAGCGTCGCTAACCACTATACCGGATGGGCGACTGTAATATCAGTTATCTGCAGTCCAAAATGACGTGGTCTGACTTTAGTATATATCTTTCGTGTATCTCTAGGTTGGAATTACCTCAAAAAACAGGTCCCCCTTCTCTTTAATTTTAGATTTTATTTGTTCATTATAGAGAAAAATTACTTTGCTAACAGTTTTCATACTTGACCCAAGCTTTATATCTAGAAAATATTAAGATTATAATCAACCCTTAGAAATAGCATTCTGTATCTGTTGCAGTGTTGACATATATTGTTCAGTTTTCAGAAATACACTGGAGGAGATAAAGTCCAAGAATAAATAACAATGTAATGTCAAAAAACAATAATTGTTAATTGTCATACTTACAAATGTGCCGTTGCCTGAATATTTTATACTGCTTTAAAATTTATTCTAAAACTAAGTAAAGAATGTGCATTGTTGGTAGATCCCGTACATGTTCAGACAAACACAAAATTGCACAAATCCTCTAAAAAATATACGAAAAGTCACCTAACACACTGTAATGATCATACCCCTGGGGTCACTTCCTCCTCATTTTGTCTACCGAAAGCTGTAGGAGGGAACGATGAATGATCAAGACTATCCGTGACAAATCTAATTTATTATTATCCAAGATAATATTCCAGAACAAGTAATCTATAAAGGGAACCCTTATAGATTACTAATTAGTGATATAAAGAAAGCAACAATCTTATGTGAATAAGCGCACGAAATCCAAATAGATTAACTTTAATCAATCCTAACTTAATAATTCTAAATTCACTAATTTATTCTAGTAGCTAAAGTCCGTCCTTTAGTCACGATGCCGAATTCTAATTCTTACCATAGTAACACTGCTTTCAGCGACTCCGCTCCTTCTACTTACGATTATTAAAGTCTAACTTTATTTACACCAATTTGCATCTCATGGTTTCTTCTTGAGAGGATGGCTGTGAAAAACGCTGAATGCTATCCCAAAGATTCCCCAAGAGGATTCATAGTTGAAAGTCGCGTAAAGCCCCGTCACCACACATGCTAATATGGAAAAATACCCACCATGAGGAACGAAGTCCATGTCAAGCATGCTCTTACCAGTATTATCCGGAATCTGTGAAAGAAAATGTTCTTCTTTCGCTTTTAGTACATGGCTGAGAGTCTCTCCTTGTTTATTGCCGCGCAAAAAACATTGCTCTAAGGCATCCAATACTTTTAATCAGATTTAAATTTAAGCCATGAGATGGACAGATGAGACTCTTTAATATTCTTGCTGTCTAATCAATCAGGGCAATCAAACGTCCTGGGAGAGCCTTTGTCCGTATAATGAAATGTATAATTTGCATTGGCAAATTGTAGAAATGGAATCTTCAGCATCTTCGAGCGAGGCATATCTACTTCTAACCATAATGCAGATTTAAACATTCACAGTGAAGTAAAATTGTCGGACAATCACTTTCTACTATTAGAATTAAAAGGTCGCAAATAGATAACATACCAAACAAGGAGCTACCCTGTTACAGATTTAAAGACCTTATAAAAAGAATTTAGATCTACAAAATATCTGATAACCGAATCTCCAAAATCTTCTGTCGAATAAGGTGAAAGAGAAAGCTTTCCATTATCTTAGAGCCTTGATATAAAACATATTGTTGAAAAACTGAGCTCGATTCAGCAATGTATTTTCACGATTAAGAATGAAACCATCCCCAATAGCACACAGTATAAGGTTTCACGTATTTATCACTGATTTCTTTTCCATACCTTTTAACCCAATCAGAGTCCTTCTAGTCAACATTGACAAATTAGTATAACGTCTGCGAAAACTTTTAGCTCGCATCAATATTCTATCGCCCATGTAATTGTATCTTTCAATGATATTAGGATTGGTGGAACTAGTTCCACATGTTTTTCTAAGGTTTAGAAGGCGAAAAGAATGGTTTTCTAAGGGACATACAAGAAAAATAGTTTTAAAATTTTTTTTTTCAAATCGATCTGTTCTCCAAACCCAGTTCTTCTAATCAGCGAGGAACAGGATCTTCAAAGAGTATAGATTGTCATTCTTTTTTCAAGATGTATGCTTTACCCCAACTTCAAATTAGGCGCACTACTCTAATATTACTTTAACAAAATATATACAATCACCTTAATTGCATAAATAAATTAAAAGTGAAACCGAAAAATTAACGCTTTTTTTATTTTGCCATTTTATATTATTTTATTCTATTCAATCAATTTTTGCTTCTTTCAACGAGGCCATGTCCGTTCCAAAAAGTTTACCAGATTAGGAATTAAAAATAAACATTATTCTATTTTCCTATTAGAGATTTCTCTTTAAAACAACCAAAATGAGAAGTTGAAGGGTAAATTAAATTAGAGCAAGTTTAAGTATGATCAGTAGATATTGTTATTCATTTAAGTAATAACTATCACTAAATTCAAAAAATTAGTATCTGATTTAGATCGCTGCTATAATTACAACTTGAAGCTTGCATCTTACATTTAGTTGCTTATACTGGTTAATTTCTAGTAATGTTTTCTGCTTTCCGTAAGTAGAGGTTTACTTTTCTTTACGATTATTCAAAAGTAAAATTTTAACTAAGTTTTGGAAAAGTTAGAGAAATACTGAATATTGGATGATTTTATAGCCTGATTCCTGACACTTAACCGAAAGTTAAAAAAAAAATCATTTCTATACGAAATGTTCTAGAGCCAACCATATAACCCCTGAAATTTCTTTACTTTTCCTTTTTTTAGTTTCCGTAAAATTTTTACAATGAACCAAGAAATAGCTGTTCTTTTTCTAATGGATATAGTAAACGATTGTACTTTGAAATGTGGCGTAATATACATGGTAAAGCTAAATAACCTTCACCCTCAGGGGCTAATATTTTTAGGTAGGCATGGCATTTATAGGCCAACCCCGAGTGATTGTTCTTCTCTGTTATGAAGTTATTCTCTTTAATAAATGTGTAGGAGGCATTTTTATTTTCTCGCTCATTTCTTTTCTTGTAAACGCGGTGCCTCAGTAGCAAGGTAACGAATTCGTATTGGCGTATCAGGAGTTAGAGCCTAGTACCGCTGAAGACTCGTCGTGAAGAGGGGAGATGTATGTTGAATCTGTCGATGCTTATACGTCCACCCGTTGGTGTGGTGTGGAAGTTAGAAGAGGGGGTGCCACCTCAAGTATAGTCCTCGTCACTTGACCATAGTTCACAATTACGAGGTCCTCGAGCCAATAGCCTGGAGTAGCTTTATATATAGTTTGCGTATACGTAAGTTAAATATCAATCTCTTACACGGAGGTTGTTTATGGCACTTGAGCTCTCGTTTCGATAGAAATAACGTTGGTCGCGACTATGGTCATTTGGCTACTGTGGCCACTTTTGATGATAAAAAACAGGCCTTTTTACAGAAAATTCCACTTTTCACATTTAAAAATTCGCCTTTTTCACCTTTTAAAAATTCGAATGGAATAACTTAAAATCATTACTTTTAATAATT
>BMAU01005277.1:0-19774 GCA_019973935.1 Trichonephila clavipes
AAAACTGGGCAATGGTAGAACTCGTCAAAGGCATATCAAAAATTACCTGATAGGAGGTTAGAGGCCGACAGGCCTAGGCACTCCATCCAGTTCATCAACGATCATCATCATCCAAAACCAAGATCACTTTCGGATCGTTGACAGACTTATTTGGAGCACCTAGGCCTGTCGGCCCCTAATCTCCTATCAGGTAGTTTTTATATGCCTTTAATGAATTCCTACCAATGCCCATTTTTAGGAAAATGATCATTTTATAATAATATGAGTTCTGTAGATTATGAAAATAAAAGTTACTTGGATGTGAGGTTTCAGAAACTATTAAAAATTTAACTTTGAAAACATAGAAAAACATTGAACTTAGAAAAAATCAGAGTAACTTGTTGAAAAAAGTAGGCGGAGTTATCCAGCCAATCCGAGTGCAGCAAAACTGACGATCAGAGAGCGCGGGAAAAAGATCTTGGCAATGTAATTTAGACTTGTAGAAGAGAGAAAGCGATCTGGATGGCCGAGCGAAAAGTTCGGTTAATGAAGTATAAGTACTTAGAAGAAGGGGGTAGCCAATCAGAGCGTACCTGTGGTTCAACAGAGTTGGACCGTAGGCCGGGAAGAGAAATTTAAAAGTTACGAAATAAAACATTTTAAAAAATTTAGAATAAAAAGGAATTAATCAAAATCAGGATTGACCAAGATGTCTCTTTGGCCGTTTAACAGAGAAGTGGGAAAAATATGGAGTAATGCTATTTATAGATGCATTGTCAGATTCATCTATATTCTTGAAAAAAAATTAGTGGCTAATTTTCTGAAAGTTTTTCTTAGAGTAGGTAATGTTACAAGCTATTCTTAAGTCTTTATTTCTCATGTACCAATGAGCATTACAAATTTGTCTGATTAAAACATTTTGCGAGGTTTCTAGTAAATTAATATTCGTTTTTGATCAAGATCACTTTCCCGCGCTTTCTGGTAGTCAGTTTTTGCTGCACTCCGGATTGGCTGGGATAACTCCGCCCTCTTTTCTCGCATTTTCAATGATTTTTTTCACTGTTTTTAAAGTTAAATTTTTAATAGTTATTTTTAATCTCACATCCAAGTAATTTATATTTTTTAAAATCTACGGAACTTTCTTATTACTAAACTGATTTATTCCTAAAACTGGGCAATGGTAGAACTCGTCAAAGGCATATCAAAAATTACCTGATAGGAGGTTAGAGGCCGACAGGCCTAGGCACTCCATCCAGTTCATCAACGATCAACGATCATTTCTTCGGCCGACAGATTCACTCTGTCGCCGTTCCAGCAGAATTGTTCTGCCCATTTTTATTATTTCTTTTAAAAATTAATTTTAAGTAAAATCACTATTTCGGCCCTTAATTCTAAAATTCTGATGAGGAGGTACGCCCCGTTCCGGGGCAGGCACTCCGTAAGTTACATGCCACTTGCCACTTGCCACTTGAACTCTGAGATTTTTTGCTCTAAATCGTTAGTATTATTAATATCGTTCGGGTGATAATCAAATAAAGAAAGGTTATTATTTAGATTATTTTTGAAAGAATACCAGTCGGTGGAGACCGCTCTGGGGTTAGGGGGCTCAATTGCTAATTTAAAGCTGAAGTTTAGGAATACTGGGTTATGATCGGATGATAAATCGTCGATAGAGTTAATGGTGAAAGGATAATAGAAGTTCTTAATAAGTGCTATGTCAATTGTATTAGCGGAGTTATAACCAAATCTAGTAGGAGTAGGGGGATATGATATTTAAATTTAGCATATTAGCGAAGTTAAAGAGGTGCCTTCCTCTAGTTGTGTTATTATTGCAGTTCCATGCGTTGTGAGTAGCGTTAAAATCTCCGAAGAGAATACAGTTATTAGCAGTTTGAATAAAATGCTCGATATCTATTGTAAATAAGCTTTCATCGGAAGAAGGGGGGATATAAACACAAGTAATAGAGATGGGGTCATGCTGTGGGGGAGTTAGTATAATGTTAGTTGCTTCTAGAGCTCGAAGTGGGGGTGGGGAGGCAGTAGTGCTTTTATAGAATTTTTAACGAGGATCAGAGTTCCACCTGCGGTACGCGCTCCTTCTGAGATTCTGTCATTTCTATGGCATACGTAGTTTGCGATATTGAAGTTGTGAGAAGGTCTCAGGTGAGTTTCTTGTATAAGAAGAACGTCTGGGAGTGCTTCTCATAAAAATACGAAGTTCGGCATATTTTCTTAGCAATCCGTTTGCGTTCCATGAACACAAACTGAGACCAATCGGGGAGGAACTATACATGATTAGAATTATTACAAGATGCCTCTATTTGGGCGTACATTTGATTTGGGTTTAATTTTGATTATTGTTCATATTGTTATTATTGCATAGAATTTGAGATAACTGCATTAGACAATGCATTGTCATTTGCAGTGTGGCTTGAACTGATTAAAGTTATTATTGTTTTGGTAATTATTAAAATTAAAGTTGCTATTTCTGTTATTAAAATTTGGAAAGTTATTATGATTATATCTGTTATTTGGGGGTTAGGTTTTTGGTCTCAGTTTGTGCTGAAAACCCAGGTTCTCGTGTCGCCATCTGTGGGGGGTTAACTGCGTTATTTGCTCCGGTTGTTGCTTGGGCATAAGAGATGTTTGGCCTAACCAAGCTGTTGTAAATATTTGTGTAGGAGTTCCTATTGTTTTTGGCGGCTCCTTTGGGGGGTTTGGGAATGAAGGGCATCCTCTGTAGTTTGCCATGTGGCCATAAATATTGCAGTTGATGCAATACGCTGTCTCTAGTTTTTTGTTTAAGCGGACAGTCACGGGTTATGTGGTTCTCGCCACATTTCAGGCATCTTGGGTTGAGATGGCAATTTTCGGAGGTATGATTGAATTTGTTACAGGTGTAACACTGGGTTACACCTCTTCCATCGTAACCCTCAACTCTGACGCTGAGGTATCCTAGGGTCTTTAAGTCGAAGATTTTTAGGTTGTCTAAGTTTCTGGGGAGGGTGATTAAAAGATTGGTAGGGTGCGTTTAGTTTTTCTGCCGATTAATTGGTTGACCCTGTCCGGCGTGTAGCCGAGTAGCTCTAGGTCCTGCTTAATTTCTTCTGGATCGGTGTTACGGGGGATGCCTTTTATGACTACCTTTATGGGGCGTTCGGCTTTTGACTTGAAGGTGTAAAATTGGTACTTTAATTTTTCAGCAGTTGAACTGCTGATCTGCGTTCTTCTGCAGTATCAGTGTAAAAGCTTTAAATACTCTCCCGTTAATCGGGATCTAATTTTCGGGAATTCCTTAGAAATAGCGGCCATTTGGGCTTTGTAACTGAGTTCTTCATCGATGAAGAGCATGATGGGGGCGGGGAGCTGATTCTGGGCTGGAACCTGATTGGTCGAGCCGTTCTCTACTCTTTGAGAGTTGGTGTTACGTTCGTCGGTAGTAGAACCTGGGTTTTCTACGTTGTTAGGTAGAAGTTCCTTTGGAATATTAAATTTATTTGGAGATACGATAGTCTCCTCTTTATCTGGGGATTCAAGATTAATTTTTCTTGCAGTTTTTCTATTTGGGGGATATTCGAAGTTCGAACTATCCTTCCTCTTTCCGTAACTATTGTTTTGAGTTTGAACTTTAGGGGTTGACTGTGTCAACTTGCTAGGAGAATTATGGGGAGTTTTTTCGTGATGTGGGCAGCCAGGATAGTACATGGGTCGTAAGAGTCAATATCACTTACCGCCATGGAGATGGTTTCTTCGATCTCTTGCAGCTCCGTGAGCGCTCGAACGAAGAATGGCTCCTCTGGGTAGTGATCCGGCATCTGTTTTAATGCGTCAACACAGGCCTGTTTGCATTTACGGAATGTCTCCATTTTTGCCAGTTGGGCCTTGTTGTACTTTAACTGCTCGCATGGTGTGAGCTGGGATTGAGGCGATGGTGACCTAGTTTCACTCCTTTGTGATAATGCCAATTCCAGTTCCATATCAGTAGGAAGATTTGCCATTTCCGAGTCGTCAACGTGAGGGAGAGGGAGAAAATTATTAATAGAGTCTGCTTAGACTAAATAGCCCTGAAAAGGGCTGCAAAAGTCAGATGCTCTTTTAGTATGGGTGCCGGGGTGGGTTGCGCAGGCAGCCCTGTAGCATTTGCCGTAGTGGCAGGTAGTCGTAGAGTCTGTGCAGAGCGTATAGGAGACGCGACTGCACTGTATCGAGTCTCAAGACCGAATCTTTTAAGTGTGATGAGGTCCTTGATATTTTGTGGTGTGTACGAGTGAGTCTTGCGTGTGATTGGTTTAGAGGCTTGAGAGTAGGCGGAGCGTACTGCTTCGGTGAATTGATTGATTTTTTCTTCAAGTGTGTGTGGATTGTTGATGTTTAGTATGTCTGCGAAGTGAACGTTATTATCAAGATTTTTGTGGAAGGTAGACCAACAGGTGGAAATTGCTCTAGTTTTATCCATATGCGTGATATTACAGAGTGAAAATTTTAAAATAACAGGATTGTGGTCTGATGATAGGTCAGATATGGAAGTGATGTCGTATGGAAAATTAAAGTTGTTAATGAGTGCAATGTCTAGTGTATTAGAGGAGTGGGTTCCATATCTGGTAGGCATATTGGGGAAAGCAATATTAATATTAAGTGTGTCGGTGAAGTTTTTGAGCTGTGTGCCTCGTGTTGAATTGTGGGAGCAATTCCAGGCATTGTGTGTGGCATTAAAATCGCCAAAAATCACACAATTACTGTTGATCTGTAGGATGTTTTCCAGGTCAAGTGTGAATAAAAACTTGTCAGAATGCGGTGGAATGTAGATGGAGGTGATAGTAACTGGATTTACGTTGGGTGGATTGAGGGTAATGGTGGTTGCTTCAATGTGTTGGAGTGGTGTGGAGTGTGGCACGAAGTGCGGTATTGTGCTTTTGATAAATATGAGAGTGCCGCCGGACGCAGGTCCGTCCGTGATGCGGTCATTTCTGTAGCAATTGTAGTTGCAAATATTGATGTGCTGCGATGGTCTCAGGTGTGTTTCTTGAATGAGAATGATGTCGGGACAGTGCTTCTCTACAAAAATTTTAAGTTCGAAAAGTTTATTTTTGATGCCGTTTGCGTTCCAAGAACACAAACTCAGGCCATACATAGGGTGTTTACTCATCATCTTCATCGTAAATTGCCTCAATTAAGGCGCATAACTCGCGTTTTTTTAGTTTGTTTTGATTTCTTAGTTTTATTAGGTTGTGGTGGGTTATTGTTAAAATTCATATTACCTATTTGAACAGTTAAGGTTGTTAGTGCTTGAATTATTCCTTGAAGAGTCTGGGTAATTAAAGCGGCGTTGGAGTTTTGGTTAGAGTTGATTATCTGGGGGGCGGGAGTCTCGCGACTGGCCTGAGTTTGTGATTTATTAACTGGAGCTGCCTTGACTGGTGGTGCCATCTGTTGTTGTGGGTTGGAGTTATTAGTGTTGTTGTGCGTTGCTTGCGCGTAGGAAATATTCGGTCTAACAAGGCTATTAACTATTGAAGTGTAGTCATTTTTGTTAGTTGAGAGAGCTGTTTTCTTAGGTTTGGGAAGAGTGGGCATTTGGCGTAGTTCGCCATATGACCGAAGGTCTGGCAGTTAATGCAGAATGCTTGTTCGACTTTTTGGATGAGGCATTCTCTAGTCTGATGATTTTCGCCGCATTTTAAGCAACGCGGTGTTAATCGGCAATTATCGGCGGTATGATTGAACTTTTGGCAGGAGTAACATTGTGTTACTCCTTTGCCGTCGTAGCCTTCAACGTTAACGGAAACAAAACTTAGTTTTTTGAGGTCAAAAATTTTGGCGTTATGGATATTGCGTGGGAGAGAGATTAGGAAAACTGGTAGCTTTTGTTTTGTTATTTTACCGACGTTGAGTTACTTTAATAATGGTGAATCCTTCTTCGATTAAGTCCTTGTGTATGTCTGAGGTGTCTGTGTCGCGTGGGAGACCTTTGATTACGACCTTAATTGGTCTGTCCTTTTTGGGTGTTATAGAGAAGAATCGGTAGTCAGTGGTTTCGAGAAAGTCTTGTAAGTTATAGTATTGTTCGTCTGTGTCTGTGTAAAGTTTAAAGTATTCGCCTGTCATCTTACTGCGGAGTGCTGGGAATTTTTGTTGAGTACTTTAATTTGTTCGCGGTATTCATTGGAGATTTCTAGAAAGACGGGGGTGGTAATAATTTTTGTTACCATTGCTGGGGGTGTCAGAGTTAGATTTAGGTGTATTTTCAGTAGGGTTTTTGGAGTGCGTGGGGTCCGTTCCAGTCAAAGCAGGTCCTGTTTGTTCTAATCTTAATTGCTCAAATTTATTTTTAAGGTCTAACTTAAAGTTATTTCCTGTAGCTGGAGTAGTTCTCCTATTTTTAGCTATTTGCCTATTTGAGGGGGATACGTATCCGTCCTCGTTATCTTTGCGTTTAGTAGCGATAGATTTGGTGTTTTGAAGAGTTTTAACGGGAGAGCAGCTAGGGGTATGATGGATGGTACAGCCAGGGGTATTACAAAAAGGTTGAGAGGTGAACTCACTTACCGCCAGTTGTTGTAGTCTCTGGTACTCCTCAAGTCGCCTGTTGTGGTCCAGAATCGTCGGGTCATTCTCGGGAATTCCTGCGAAGAGTAGGGTTTTAAGTCCTGCTTTCGTATTTTCAACGACAATGCTGAATTTCTCAATATCGTTTTTGATGGAAATGAGCCGTTCGCAGTTTGTTTCCGTGGGAGTTCCTGGTCGTGAGGTTTCAGTGGATGATGGAAGTGATAGATCCATAACGTTGTTAATATCCAAAATCTGATTCGTTGCCATAATCGTAGTCCGGTTAATCAAAGTGGGGAGGGGGGAACAGATCAAGTTGGTCGTCGCCCTATCCTTTCAGCCCTGATAAGAGCTATAGGAACGACTGACAGGTGCTTCCAAAATGACCTGGGTAGTGAAGCGTAGTAAAAAGTGCAGAGCGTATAGAGGACGCGACTACACCTGAGCGTGTCTCAAAAGAGAAATGGCCGATATGAATTACTTATTAGGACAAGCTTTCCTTTTAATCCTCCTTTTAGAGAAATTTCTTGCATTGATTACAGCGACATCTATCGCCGAAAAATATTTAATATTATTTATACATGTAGAATCAGAGGTTGGATTTTTACGTACAAACGCAAATAACATGAATGTGAGGAATTTTAAGAAACTAGTAAAACATATTAAACTTGAAAAATTGGTGTTGTAAGCTAACATTATTATTACTTATCTGGCAAGTCGATCGTAGAAAAAGCTTATTCCCATCTCCCTTCCCAAATACTATAACAATAATAAAAGATCAGTCGAAATGTGTTCAAAAAATCTCTTAAAGCGAATCTTTGATTCTGATCACCAAAAAAAAAAAAAAAAAAAAATTACAATAAGATACCATACTTAACACAGAACTATTACAAAAACACGAAAGTATTTGAAATTTTAAAAATACAGCATTTAAAAAAAATGTCTATTTTCTTTTACTGAAATAGATTATCACAATTTAATGCCCTCCATTTATATTAAGAGGCACGCTATGTGGTAACAAAATTTTTACTCACTGACATTCTAATGAAGGACAAGCAAGATACGAATGATTATATATATATAAACATAATGATAGAAAATATTTTGCAAATTGTTGTTCCTACCATAATCGGAATTTCTGAGCGAAAGTTGCAATAAAAACGTGTAATGCTTTTCTAACTCTAATAATTTAAAATAATTCGTTATATGTGTTTGACAATCAAGACATGTTTAATTTTCTTTACAGAATAAGGTTATTTTTCAAAGATATTTCCTTATTAATAATGAATCATGAAATTTCTTTACAGTATACAAACATATAGCTTGCACCGATAGGATTTTATAAGCGATTGCAGCGCTACTAGCTATAGAATATGTCTAGTAACACTCGCTTTTACTCTTCAAAGCAGTTTTTCCCACCTTCTTCCTTAACGGATGATTTTTCTTGTAACTTTACCTGCAAGTCGAAATTTTATGCGATTGCTTCTTTACTGTGTGGGAATTTCAATAATTATAGAAATATATTAAAACTTTATATTTAAGTACATGCGAAAATATTATTAAGATAGTGTATTTAAGAATAATTTTATAAAGCATAAATATATCCACTAATTTTTTTTAAATATTGCATGCGTATTTATTTAGTCTAAGATGAAATTATTTTAAGCACTTCATAAAGAAATGAAATACATAAGGAAGTTGTTCAATAAGGAGAAGTTTTTTTTGCTAATGCTCTTGACAATAATTTGAATTCGTAATATCATTGAAATTGCGACCCTTTCGTATTTTTTTTTACATACGTATTAAATTCGCCTTTTTTGAATTTGCGGAAAGTTTCAAATAAAATAGACCACTTAATTGTTTTTTTTTCGTATTGAATTTGATCCTGAGAAATCACTTGTCTTATAAAAGTTTACTTAAGTTTTGTGTATTTCAATTTTCAGCTAATTTTTTTTAAATTTACAGCAACTTTTATCAGAAAAGTTTTAATAATACATGAAAATAACATTGTTCGCGACGATATGATTATATATAAGTATAATAACTTTTAAATAATATTATATATATATATATACTTTTTTTTTATATGATCTCTTCTGGTTTTTTGGCCGAATAAAAGTGTTATTCCTGGACATATTATTTATTTCTTGTTTAGCAAATGAAAAGTAAAGACAACTATTTCGGAATTTTTTCAAATAATTGAGTTAGGTAAATTTTATATTATTACGAATATAACTGGATAAAATCTGCATGTGCACTTGTTTCAACAAATAAAATTTCATTTTAGTGTGATTGTATTATACTTCTCTCTCTTTAACTAGAGCAAAATCGTTATAAATATGTGAAAAATACTTTTTATTTACTTTTCGGTAATTTTTAGCAATATAAGATATATCAGTGTGTTTAATTTCTTAATTGTATGTACTAACAGCTTTGTTATAGTGAAAAGTATTGATAAATACATAGGAAATGCACATTTAAGTATATATATTTCTTTAATTCTTTCTCTATTGTTATATTAACTAGTATGTACAACTGTTGAATTATTCATTCACATCAAATCCAAATTCTTTCTTGTACTTAAAAAAAAAAACTAATGTTTCAAAAATATTTCAATATTTCTATTTTGTTTAGTTTGTAAACTATATCATGTTTGAAAGAAGTGGCAGTGTATGCATTGTTTTTTAAATTAATAATGGAAAGCATGACTTAAGGAACCACGGGGTAGGCAACCCTTTTGTATCGTTTTGAGCGAATTCAGCAAGGTTTTTTTTTTTTTTTTTTTCTAAATTTTCTGGGTTAATTAATTCATTTAGTATAGTTCTTTCTAATCATGTTTCGTGGAGCTAGAAAGGAAGAATTAATATTAATTGCGGATGAAGTGGGTGAGAAAATAACCCCAGAAATGAAAGTGCTAGATTTAAAAATTTAATTTTAAATAGTGAGAAGTATAAAAACAATAAAGAGTTTATTGATGACTATTTAGATTCGATTATTTTGAACAGAATATCGTACGAAGAACAAGCGCGTGCGGATAGAAAATCGAAGGAAGAGCAAGTGCGTTTAACGGCAGAATCGCAGCTTGAATTTGAAAAATAAATCTGGAAAAAGTTAAACTGGAAATAGAATTGGGAAAAATAAATTTAGAAAGGGCAAAATTGAAAGTCAAAGGGATAGCAATGAGTTGCAGCGTACAAATCCCGAAACAAAGCAAACTTCGATAGAAAATTTTATTCTAAGTGTTCGTACTTTAACTCTGCCGATTCCTAAAAACAAGAGGGGTGGAATTTATTTTCTCTTCTTTAGAACGTTCATTTAAAACCAAAAATGTGCCGGATGAATTTAAAGGAGAAATTCTTTTAAATTTGCTAGGAGAAAAGGCCGAAAATATTTTAGTTTATGTAAAAGATGAAGAAATAAGCGACTATAATAAATTAAAAAGTTTAGTTCTAAGAGAATTTGAGCCAACACCTTTAATTTGCTTGCAAAATTTTCAAAAAGCGACACGAATGCCAAATGAAACGCATGTTCAGTTGGCATCTCGTTTGTTAACGAATTGGGATCAATACTGTAATTTGAGAAATGTAAATGATTTTAATTCTTTAAAGGAGTTAATTGTTAGCGATAAACTATATGAAACATTAGATAATGAAACTGTCGTTCATATAAATATAAAACAGGAGCAAAATTGGTTCAAACTAATTCAAATGGGAAAAGAGTGTGACATGTTTTATGCTTGTAAAGGAAAATCATTTTCGGAGTTTACACATAGAGCATGTCATAATCAGAATGACTCACGAAAGGATTTTAAATATATCCCTCCTAACGCGAGACGGGAAGTAATAAATCTCAATTCGAAAGAAAACAAATTTATTAACTCAAAAGAAAGTAGGTTAAATAAAAAAATAGAATGTTACATTTGCGGTGAAGACCATTTAGCTCGAGATTGTAATAGAAAGTATTCTAAATTAAAAAATGAAAAAGAGACTTCTCAAGTGCAATATGTACAACCGAAAGTTGACCTTGAGCCTTTGAAATATGTAATTGTTTATATTAACGGGAAAGCAATAAATTGTATTTTGGATAGCGGAACCCAGATTTTTATATGCAATTCCGATACCTTTCCAGATAGTTGTAATGATGAATTCGGAAAAATTACTTTAAGCTCTGCATTCGGAGAAAATGTAGAAGCAAAACTAATTAAAACCGCTATAGCTCTTGATAATAATTCTTTGAATCATCCAATGGATTGCTTGGTAGCGATCACAGATAAATTAAATACTGATGCTTTAATACCTCTTGCTTTATATGAGTCTTTGTAATGACAAAAGTAACAAAAAGGAAAATGAGATTTTTGCCGAATCGGCTGATAGTTCTATTACGTTTTCAAATGATGAAAATGAAGCAGAGTGTGGGGAAGATATATTTTATGTTGAAAGTGACTTAGATAATATAAATTTTAATTCGGATTACACTAAAATGAAAGATGAGCAGAATAATTGTGATTCTCTTGAAAAGGTTCGTGCAGAGTTAAAATTAAACAAAGGAAATTTTTATTAATTGATGGATTAATTTACCACAGGGATAAAATTCTAAATGAACCAGTTATGCAATTAGTTTTACCGCGTTGCAGAATAGATAAGGTAATGAAACTAGCCCATGAGTCAGTTTTTGGAGGTCATATGGGGGTTAAGAAAACAAAAGAGAGGATAAAATATAATTTCTTTTGGCCAAATATGTCTGGTGAAATTGCTGAATTCGTCCAGACATGCAAGGGTGTCAGCTTCGGAAGCCTGAGAAAATTGGAGATAGAGCTCCCATTACACCTATTGTCCGTCCAGAGCTTCCCTTTGAGATTGTTAACATAGACGTGATCGGACCTATTCAACCGTCATCTGGTAGAGGACATAAATACGTTCTTTGTATGATGGATCAACATACACGTTGGCCTGAAGCAGTACCACTTAGATCCCTAACAGCCAAAAATGCATGTGACTCTCTATTACAGATATTTTCGAGGACTGGAATTCCGAGTATAATTGCCAGTGATCAAGGCACAAACTTCAAGTCGGCTTTAACCCAAGAATTTACGAAAAGGATTGGATCTAGTCCTAGGTTTTCCTGTCCTGGCTACCCGGCCAGCAACGGACTAGTTGAAAGATGGAATAAGGTATTGAAGGACATGATTCATCACGTTATTCGTGAAGATCCACGAAGCTGGGATCAACAATTACCTTTTCTGTTGTTTGCATACCGTGAAGTACCGAACACTACCACTGGTGTATCACCATTTAGGTTACTTTATGGCAGAGAAGCTCGAGGGCCGTTAGCCATTCTTAAATCATCCTGTGCAGGCGAAATACATCTTCCGACGAACATTTCCCAGTCAGCTGCTGATTACCTTCAGGGAATGAAGATAAATATGGAAAAGGCTGCTGAGAGTGCCTCTTTAACTGCTGCTCAGAAACAAAAGGCTTATGGAGATTACTTCAACAAGAGGTCATCTGTAAAGAATTTTAGCATCGGAGAACAAGTTGTTTTGCTGATACCAGATTCTAGTAATAAGATCTATGCGAGATGGACTGGACCTGGAGAGATAATTCAACACCATCCACCCCATTCATATAAAGTTAAACTGTCCGATGGAACTGTAAGACATGTTCATGTGAATAAGATCAGGAAGTATCATCCTCGTACACTTGCAGTTGGGGTCATTTTTGAAGGTGACCACGAATTCGGAGAAATCCATCCCACTCTTGATTTATCGAGGTCCACATCTGAAAGAGTTCTACATGAAATCAATCTGAATCATCTGAAGGAGAGTGGAGGGAACGAGTGCTAGCGATTGTTCTAAAACACCAAACACTATTCACAAGTGATGTGAAAATAGCCAAAGTAGGGACTCATCGAATTCGCTTAAAGCCGAACATTGAACGTAAAAAGCCGTTCATATATATATATATATCGCATACCAGAGTCCTTGAAGATTAAAGTTGATGAGCAGATAGAGGAGCTTTTGCGACTTGATTTAATTGAAGAATCTTACACAGAAATAGCCTATCCAATTGTTTGCGTTAACAAGAAAGATGGTACCCTACGACTTTGCGTTGACTTCAGAGCTCTGAACTCGGAGAGTGTGTCTGATGATTTTCCGATGGAAGATGCAGTGGAGCTCATACATTCTATTGGAAGAGCCAATATCATCACAACGTTAGATCTCTTGAAGGGGTATTGGGCTATACCCACGGCTGAAGACAGCAAAAATCTTACATCTTTCAAGACTCATCGGCAACAGTACCGTTTCAAGGTGATGAGTTTTGGTTTGAGTGAAATGAACAAAGCATTATCGTGTTACAGAGAATTTTCACGTGCCTACATCGACGACATCGCAATCTTCTCCAAATATTGGGAAGAACATCTTCTTCATCTGGATACTATTTTAACGAAACTTTCAGAGTTAAATTTCACTGTGAACCTCAAAAAATGTGTGCCTTTGGAAAAACTCAAATTAAATATTTGGGTCATATTATCGGTTCCGGTAAGCATGAACCAAATCCCGAAAAGACAGCAGTTATCAACAACTTACCAGTGCCTAAAACGAAGGAGTTTCGTAGTGTACTTGGACTGTGTAATTACTATCGTGAGAATATTCCTAAATATTCGGAACTTGTGTATCCATTGACAGAACTCATTAAAAAGAGAGTACCTGATTCCATCCCATGGACTGAGAAACATGATTCCTCGTTTCATCTTCTAAAAAAGGCTTTAGTGGAAGCACCTTCGCTGTACTCTCCAGTTCCAGATAAACCGTATACCATTCATTCAGATGCATCGCAAATTGGTATAGCTGCTTGCCTGTCACAAAAATGTGGTGATAAGTGTTACCCAATTGCTTATGCAAGTCAAAAATTAAGCAAGACCCAACAGTCATGGTCAACTATTGAACGAGAGGCATTTGCGATTGTGTGGAGCTTAAAAAAGTTCGAAGTATGGGTATTTGGGACTGAAATTGAATTTTATACTGATCATAACCCTTTACCTTACTTAATAAAAAGTGCACCACAATCTGCGAGGCTACAAAGATGGGCTTTTGCACTACAAAAGTTCAATGTGACAATCAAACAACATTGTCCTGGTGTGAAAATGCCTCATGCTGATGCACTCTCACGATTAGTGTCACAAATGTGCTTTTCAATTTTAAAAAGAAAATTTTAGATTTAGTGAATAATTATTTTCTTTATCTTATTTTGTGTATCTCATTATATTATTTGTGTGTCTATTTACATTTAAAAATGCTATTGTTTCTTTTCGAGTAACAGTTTTTTTTATATCAGTGTTTATTATATGAATTCCTTAAATTTAAATTTTCTTGATTATTATGGTATAATTAATCATATCAAAATTGTATTCTTAATTTAATTTTGTGCGTAATTTGTTATGTATACTTATTTTTCATATTTTTTAAGTGTGAGGTAATGCTAATTACTTGTATTTTAGTGTATTATATATGAATGTATATTATTTTATGCTTTATAATCAGATTGAGTATCATGTGTGACACATCAATCTTGTGTGGGGGTGTAGTGTTTCCTCCCTTCACCAGGAGGCGCACTGTGCTCCCCTTCCCGTAATAAGGTTTTTTTTTTTTTTTTTTGTAGAAGGGAGAGCTTCTCGGCACCGGCGCGTTAGGTCGACCATTTTGAAATATTACCCGCGTGGGTCCTTTGATTTTAAAATCTTCATGTTCGTATTTAATAAATGTGCTGTCATTAAGAATACGTCTATTGGTGAAACTTCAACAACATTATACATTTTACCACAACTTATCACAATGTTAAATTAAAAATTTGGCATATACTAGATGGAAGGATGCTTATTTTATTAAGACAATGTGCCATGCAATCATGGCCTGTTTGAAGTTTGCCACAGCCTCTATACGGGGCTTTTGACAAAACTTTTTCTAAGTGTCTGGAATGTTTGCCTATTGATTTTGCTGCCTTGTCAGATTTAAGAGTATTAAATTTAAAACACTAATTTCCTGTATTTTTACTATTTGTGGTTCTATAGATAAATTTTGAAATCTCAATTAAATGTTTAACTCTTCTTGCCATGGTGATTAAAATAAAATAAAATACTCCACTATCGTGTTAATCAGTCCTAAGGATACATGTCCCAAATTCTCATCTCTTTTTTCTCAACAAAATAAAAGATAAATTCAAAATATTCTCATACGTACACAATCATATGTGCAATGAATAAATTATATAAGACAAATAAAAATGGTATGTTTGTTGAATGGCTAATTTCAAAGCATTTAGCCAGTCGAAATTTTTTAAAAAATGATGAATGGGTTGCAACTTAAATATTTTAGTCGCCAAATCTTGAACTGGTATATGAAATTAGTCACCAAATCTGGAAATAGTTAATCCTAATCTGGACAATAGAACAAAATTATGAAATTTTACTGTCATTGGTCTTTGATTTTTACCTTCTGCAAATTGATTTTTAAATTATTCTTTTACTCACCCAGTACCCTGGTCTCAAAGCATGAAATACCTCAATGTCATTTTAGATAAAAACCTCACATTCCGACAACACATTACTCAAATTAAAGACAAGTTCCGAAAAGTATAGTGTAGTCTTCACCCCCTAATTTCTCGGAACTCAAATTTATCTATAAAAAACAAGATGTTTATCTATACTCTCATTATTAGACCAGTGATCGTTTACGCCTCACCAGTCTGGGGTCATGCTGCAATCACCAATATTACTCTGCAAAAATTAATGTCATTTCTTTTTAAATTAAAAATTCTTAAGGGGAATGATATTGCAAAAGGTAATTTTTAGAAATGATTAATTGTAATTTGATTATTTTTTATTATCTTTAAGTACATGTTGTAACAAAATTTATTTCTTGAAACCAGTGTAATATGAAAATTTTGATGTAGAGAATTATCTTCTGATGAAAATGTCTCTTTATCGATTGCTTTTAATCTCAGTAGCTAATTATTCAACATCGGCTACTCAACAAGTAATTATTATTTTTTCCATGATATAGCTTTTTAATTTTTTCTTCTGTGTTTGGTATTTTGCATAATTCATAAAATAGTTTAATTTCTGAAAACTCAGTTTTTTGCATGTTAAGATAATTATGGATATGAGTTTATGATTTGTGGATATTATAGATTTATCTGTTTTAAAATCTTAAGCTTTTTAAAGCAATTTTGTACATAAAATACTAGATTTGATATGGAAGTTATTTGAAGAAATTTTGTAATTAGATAACAATCAACATGTTTGACACTTTATAATTATCATTTACAAATGTTTGATTTTTTTTTAGAAATCACTGTCTCCAAAGTTTAAAAAAGAAAAGTAAAAACTCTTTTCACCAATAAGTTAAAAAATTGAATTATATTAATGATTAAATTTTATTTGATTATCCCTTATTTTTGAGTTATTGATTTATATATAAATTGAATAATTTGTAATTTATTTATTCTAAACCATTTAAAAAAATAGAAGTATATTTTTCTTTGATTTTTAATGTTTCAGAATATTAATGTATCTTTTCTAAAAGTATTAAACAATCTTCTGGGAATGTATTAGAAAAGACATAATAATTTTTAGAAGTTCACGTCAATTATTCGTTATACATATATTTCTTTTCTCATTGAATTACATGGAAAAATTATAGTATGATTTACCAATATAATATAGATGGTTCTAAAATATAACTAAAACTTACAGAAAATTTTTACAATTTACCTTTTTTATGCCAATGTGTATTAAATATTAGAGTGAATTAATATGAAAGTTTTTGATTAACAATTAAGATTCTTTGATGAAAATAAGTTTTTATTTTTACAACACAAATGAATTATGACACAATGTTCACAACATATTGAATACAAAGATACTGTTAAATAAAATGTTTTCAGGAACAAATTCTTTTTTTTGGAAGTGTTGCTTTTAAGTCTTTTAGCTAGCAAATCAATCGCCAAAAGAACTTGTCTGTGTCCTCACGCTTGCTGTACTGGTCTCCACTTCCCTAGGGTTAAAAAAGAAAACATGTACAATTTTGTCTTGCGCATGACATTTTTTTTTTGATAGAATACCATAATACATTTATTACTTACTGAAAATTAACATGCACACAATACAATGGTACTTATGTATTACAGCTATCACAGTAAAATTGGCACCGCAAATTGTACCTTGACATCAAAACTTCAAAGATTTTAATGCATTTTAAGTGAAAAATTGCCAACCCGTCAATTCAAACACCTGTTTGGCCACGACTCTTTGTTTACATCTATCAAAACTGCAGCTTGCAACAGCTGCAGAATTAAGCTTCTGTATTGTTTTTTTTATTCATTTTGAATGTTACTTCAAATTTACTTCATGTTGTTATTTTATTACTCTACATATGAATTTTATATTTTTCTAAAATTTGACAACATGAAAATAATTGTAACTCAAACTGCTTGGTATAAAATTTGTTTACTTTGGGCGGGTAGAAACAGGGTAGTTTGACTGAAGCATCTATTGCCAAATTACAGAACTTTATAGGAAAGTGATTGTCAACAATGTTCCAGAAGTTGGTAAGATGAAAACACGAATTTTAGCAACTCTTATTTTTTATTGCATGTACAACTAATGCTAAGCCAATGAACAGCAAATGTTCAGAAGGAAAGCTATCCTGTTGCTTTTAAAATAGAGCTAAGACAGATAGTATAATACCAGGTAGTCATAGAAGTATAAAAACAAAACTGTTAGAAGTAGTAGCTAAAATTATGCCAATGTACCAGCTGCTTACCTTGAATGAAATTCCTCTTTGCTGTGTTTCTGGCAAAACACAAAATGTCAATTAAAGTTTGCATAGTTGCACTTGAGGAAATGTCCTAAAGATGCATTTGAGTTGAAGAACGGTACAGTAGGCACTGCACTCAAAATTGCCCACAGATACGATCATCGGAGGTTGTCGCAAAGAAAGCAAAGAGTTATAGAATAATAAAAAAGAGAGAAAAATTTGCAAATGTAAAAAAAAGACAAACATAAAAGAAAAGAATGACCTCAGTTTATTGGAGCTGGAAATTTTTAGTACTCTCTCTTTTTTTTTTTTTTAATTTAATTTGAAATCTTTGTACTCTTACAATGGTAAGTTATTCATAAATAAAAGTAGTAATTCTGTGATTAAGCAGACATGTTTTATTATTTAACATTTGGATATGTTGTATATAAAGTACTAGGGTTTGTTTGAATTTAAAATACATTTTCAGTCATATTTTCAATGATTACATCAAAATATTAATTTTTTCATTTCCACCTGAAAGTTTGTTTATTGCTGAAAATTACGTATATTTATTACAATGACATGAAAAAAATAAGTTGTAAACAATATAGTATCCCTTAATTATATCAATAATTGCCTTTATCAAATGTGGTTGAATACTTATAATCACCATATACATTAAAAACTTTATTTAAGGAAAATATATTTTCTGTCGTTTCAACAACTAAAATGTTCTCTATGCAACACATTTTTCTCTATTGCAGTGAAAATGTGTATAAATATATGCATTTATTATTTAAATAATAAAGAATGCGAATAATAAAAACCAGACAACATAAAGTTAGTTTTTAAGAAAAAAAAACTGAAGATTTTAACATAATGTTTTAATTTTAAAAAGTATGAAAAAAAAACTTGTTTTATTTTTATGTATAAAAATGAACATTATGTGAGAATATTGACAGCTTAGACTGAATTTAGTTGCATATGGAGTTTTTTGAAATGTATTAAGTTATTCAGTACAATTAAAAATTTTAATATCACAAACCATTAGATATTTTCATTAAATTTTGTACATTGATATCTGTAACATTACATATTTCCCTTAAATTTGAAAAAATTCATAAGCAATTTAACACAAAATTGCTTTTGAAACTCAATTGTACCCTGAAATAAAGTAAAAATATTGATGAAAATTTTTACATTTGCAGTTTTAATCTTGACAAGTTCTGCAAGAAATACACGTATCTTTTTTTTCAGCTATGCATTTCAAGAACCACAATGACATGAAATGATGCAAGAGTGAATGCTTATAAAGTCTACTTACATAACATTGGCTAGCTTCTGCTTGTTTAAAGGTCTGGAATTTTTCTTTTTGCCGCTGTTTAATGATATACCTATCGGCTGGAAAATTTTCAATACTTCGTAGAGATGAGCCAAATTCTGAATAGCGCATATGCTTCATCAAGTCTTTTAGACATTGATCTAAACGTTTCATTTCTTCTGTGCTTGCAACACTTGCTGCACAGTGTTTATAAATTGCGTACGTCTCCTTATTCGTTTCAGAACTAACTCTGCACGTTCCTCACACACAACAGACTTTTCCTTTTCTCTTAAAATTGCTTCTCTTTCTTTTCTCTCCTCAAATGAGTTGAATCTTCATCTATCATTAGTGTGGTTTCAGTACTAACATTTTCAACAGTATATGGAAATTTCTGACAAATATAGTGAATATGTTTACAAATAGTAAACTTTACAGCATAATCTACACAATTGCAATTAAATGAATACATATATTGCATGTGACGCAACGGATTGGACAATCGCAGTAGTATATGGGTACCAATATAGGACAAAACGCTTTAGCGTTTTTTCCTATATTGGTACCCATATACTACTATTTTCAACGATTTTTATCATTTTTCAGACATTTTCCTCGTTAAAATTTAGACTAACTTTAATCAAAATTTCATCATTTTTACACAAAACTAATCGTTTTTTTAAGTTTTTTATTCATTTTTTAAGCTTTTTTTTCATTTTTTCACTCATTTTTTTCGGACCTCAAAAAACCATAGAAATTGACAAGATCTGTGCCAAAAATAGGGTTAAAAAAATGCAAAAAATGAAGAATTTAGACCACTTTTAGACTAAAGTTAGACTGAAAATCACTAAAAATCTTAAAAAACGCTAAAAATTTTGAAAAATACGAAAAAAAAAAAAAGACGTCCCTCGAAAAGAGAGAAGTCTTCTTTTTACATAAAAATTAAAGAATAAAAGAAAAATGATGTTTAAATTTACCGTTTTCAAATATCTCTTTGCCACTATATGCAAATCCAAACTTTAAATTTTTTTAGTTTTTTTAGATAATCATTACTCAGTTCTTCATTAAATCTTTCAGGTAAACAAATAAAAAGTCATCTGAATTTATAATGATTTTTTCGCTTCCATACTTAGTTG